>JAECUM010095484.1:0-135141 GCA_016617855.1 Megalonaias nervosa
TTTTTTGCTGGGGGGGGGAGGGGGGCAGTCAGTCAGTCACAGCCGGGATAGGATGTGCTGGGCCCAAGGCAGCAAGCAATGAGCGCGGGGCCCCTAGCAAAAAAAAATTGCATTGCGGAGAAGCGCGGGGTCCAAGGCGGTTGCCTCGTTCGCCTTGCCCTACGGCCGGGCCTGTGGAGAGTTAGTATAGTAAGCAGTCTGAAGCTAAAGCTAATATTTACTA
The DNA here is from genome assembly GCA_016617855.1 of Megalonaias nervosa. NCBI lineage: Eukaryota > Metazoa > Mollusca > Bivalvia > Unionida > Unionidae > Megalonaias > Megalonaias nervosa. The sequence continues at coordinate 224 of JAECUM010095484.1, forward strand.
AGCGTTTTAAACAGAATCTTGTGACATATTTTCAGCTTCATTTGCATGATTAAACTTATATATATATATATATATATATATATATATATATATATATATATATATAATACTGTGGAAACGGCGTTCACTTATTTTTTTAGCGCGCGTTCCCTTTTTGGGCGCTCGCCATTGCCCTCCCCACCCCACCCCTGCATCTGGGTCAAATACGTCCCCTGGCTTCTTTATTGCGTACTCTCACCTCTTTATTTAGCATTACACGACTGTATGTATATATGTGTGTGTATGTATGTATGTATGTAGAGAGAGATAGAGAGCGTTATAGTTTATAAGAGGTTTCTGGGACCGTTTCTATACATGGGCACAAAATATATGAATAGGAGTCAGTACATGTATTTCAATACAGTTCCCTTCTTATTTAAAGGGGGGGGGCACTTTCTAAATTTCTGTCAAATTTATAATTAAATGTTGATTTTTATGTGATATAAGCATAACATGCCCATTATCACAAGGAAAGAACGAATAGGTTTGACAGGGCCCGGGGGGGGGGGGGGCATCGTTTCTGGAAACACCCCCAGGCTAACCACCCCACCCCACCCCACCCCACCCTAAAAAACAAAAAAACAAACAAACAAAAACAACAACAAAACAAACACAAAACGTACACACACATGCAAACGTACAGTCCCTGGTCACTTTTAAGTTTTAACATCGTTTTATTCTTGTGCACGTTTTGGGGTATGATGGACACATGAGTAAATAGACAATTTAAATTTTAGTCTGGTGTTTTGAGGAATGTCGGGGCTTTTTTAACATTTTGGAAAACCATCCTATCCCATCCCCACAATATCCGGAGCTGTATCTGGAATTAGTGTTGAAACAAAGACCAGTAATGAACACACACACACACACACACACACACACACACACACACACACAAACACACGCGCACACGCACACACACACACACACGCGTGAATTTATGAATTTACATGGAATAATCCATTAATGACGTGTGTGTGTGTGTGTGTGTGTGTGTGTGTGTGATAAACATAGAGTCAATGAGTCTATGAGATGAAAGTCTTGGTACTTGGGGGGTGGGGCTGAAACTCCCGCATTATAGGCGTTTCCAGAGCGTAATTTTAGTTATATAATTGTACAGACAAATAAGTAAAGGAAACGTTCTGGTTGTTTAAGGGGGAGGGGAGTGCAACTTACGCCACTCCCTCACCAACGATCCACCCCTGAATCGGTTCTACATTACAATATGCAATTTTGACGTCCTAAGGGGTCGTCCGCATATGAAGTCACGCAATTTTTTCCATTTTTTTCTACTCCCCTCCCCCCTCGTCACACTTCGTCACAAAAACCCAGACCCCCTCTATGTGACGTCACAAAATCTCTTACCCCTCCCCCTTTTCTTCCCACAATTTCTTGTAATACTGAAAAGTAAATGTATTGTAAATCAGTTAACTATGTAGACAAAACAACAATCTTTTATGTAAAATAGTGTTTAATTAATCAGGCTTTAACAACGACTGCTTGACTTGTTTAAAGTTTATAAAATTATTTTGTAAAATTTAATTCATTTTAAACAAAAAACGAAATGTAAATTAAGCACATCAATCACTTCAATTCTTACTAAAATTAAAGTTTCAACAAATCCACAAGCATACTAAGGGTTTAAAATCTGAAGTATTTGTAAATGAATTACTTCTCTTCATAGTTATCATTATCCCAAGGCAAAGGAAGATGCTCCTCCATTGAACGAACAAGAAATCCATTTGTTTCTAGATTAACATCGTTTATTGGAAGGGATATTCCCTCCAAATCAAGCTCCTCCTCGTCAATCCAATCCACACTTTCTCCATTCTCCGCATTTGCTAGTATGACCATCATATCGCGTTGCCTTCTAGCAGCGACTCTCATTGGTCTGATGCGCTTCGATAGAACTGCTATTTATTTGTGAAGGACTGAGTGACTGCGCAGCATGACCAAAGAGCTGAAGTACACGTGGCATATCTTGCAAATTCTCTCATTCAGCACAGATTGAAGTAAAGGGAACAAAGATCATAGGGAATTGTCCGAAATGTGTTTGCTGGCCGAGGTAGAATGTTTTCCGTTTTGAGACTTTTGAGTTGCAAATAAGGATGGAAATTTGTGCAAGGCTCTATCTGTTGCTCGTTCTGGAACTTTAAGCCCATCACATGTTTGAACAAGGGGTAAAGGAGGAGGAAGAAATCTGTCTTTTATCACGCTGAAGTATGAGCTTCGTGCTTTCGAACAGCACATGTTGTCGTCACACTTTACAATCTGAAGCAAGTATTGGCTTGAGCGGACATGGGTGTCACACCAGTTTTGATCTCTACACAATATATCCTGTTCCATGAGCTCTGAATTTAATGGATCCATATACTCAGCAATGGTTGGGTAATTGTCTACTGTCAACTGTGATCATATTTCGGCCAACGTTTTTCCGGCAGATTCAAAGTTTTTCTTCTCTAGCTCAATGTCAATTATCTTACCTCGTTCGTCTAAATGGCTGCCATAGTTATCATAAGGTAATATTAACCCACTCAATTCCCTGCTCATTGGCGCCATCTTTCTCTCCATTCTGTTAAAAGCACTTCGTCCCGGAGCATTTGTTGCAAAGAAGACAGAGTCAATATCGTGTTTCAATAAATGGTGGATGGCAACCTTAATGACTTTTTTATACCGTTGGTTTTTATCCGGCCCACCATCAACAGTAAACACGAGAATCAGCTTGACCAATTTATCAATACCAGTCCTACTTATGGTATCGAACTCTGTCAGACACAGCAACTATTCAAAGTCAAATCCATGGCTGAGTGCTGTTGATGCGGAGTGTTTTCCACATCGGATGGCTATAAACGTTGGGCCAGAAAAGCCAACAGTGTTTCCGTTTCCAAGGCCGTTGCGATGGATTCCAATGCCGGCATACACCGAGGGTATAAGCTTGTGCCGGGTAGCACATGGTCAGGAAGGCTTACTTTATATTCAAGGTGCATTAGCAGTGGACTCTGCTTATTGGCAGCGACCAGACCAATTGGGACACGTCATTTATCGGCCTGGATGATAAAACAAACCTCATCCGGGCCAAGAATGGAAGACAGTTCTTCCAAAAATGTTATTGTAGCTATGCAAAACTGGCCATCAATATGTTTAGTGTGATAATCATTTTGCGCTCTAATTAACTTTACTGGGAAAGTAGTTACATGACGCTTACCTTCTGAAGACGAACTATGCTTAGGAAGTAGACGAAGGTATAGTCCACTTCGGCTTATATTGAAGCCATCTTTTTTTAACTGCTCCGTTAATTGATCTAAGGTTTTGATACTTCTGTAGACTTCGAACTGTCTTTTTTCATGAGAAGCTGAACCATGCATTGCGATATCCAGTATAGTTGCAGAAGCAATGTTTGTTCATCATCAATTTTTGGTTGACTACATCTGGCCCTAATATTCAGTTTTGTGAGCAGTTCAGGATTATCTTCCAATAAAGCATTCGGTTTTGATTATTTCAAACCCCTTGCTTTCTGGGATCTTCTTTGATCATCAATCTTCCTCTTTAGTTTCTTTTCCAACTCAGTTTTTCTTTTTTGTTTATCTTTTAAGTCTAAGTTCTGTTCATTTGAAAGTAGTCATTGTTTCTGCCGATTATACAAACCAATGAGGTCAGAATTTATGACATCAATTTGGGACTTCAAATGTAATTGAACAGTAGCATTTCGCGGAGTAGCAAAGTCAGGCTTGTAGAAGGCAGCGTTTCAGAAGTAATGATATTCGAGACATCAGTCGGTTGTTCATTGGACTCTAAATTATCCTGAGTAGAAACTTTTTTTTGAAACTGATGGTGCTTGTTTTGTCCAAAGTTAAGAAGTGTTCCTTTTTTCGTAATGGAGATCGCCTTGAGCAATTGCAACATATGATTAACCTTTTCAGCCAGATATGTGTCATTCTTGCTACTATTCTACTTTATAATAAGTTCAACTTGGCATATCTTTTTGGCTTTTGTAGGATATGGTAGCACATAAACGTTAAATAAAGACTGATATAATTTATTTTTATCTATTGATATGGGCTGCTGTAATGGAGCAAATTTTTCTGTCGATCTCCGTAGAGCACATTTAGTTGGACACGTGTACGATTAATTAGATTTATGGAGTTCTGCGCACGTTTAAATTGCCATAATGCACGGATTGGTACAGTCTCTGTCACGAGTTTAGCGAATTTTGATTAAGGCTACGTTTGTTTAAACTGAACAGGAGGGGTCAAATTCTGATCGGTATGAAAAACTGTCATTTCTGAAAGTTACCAGGAATCAGTTGGGTAATCAAGGTTTGTCAGACGAACGGCATTGTTTCAGCATAGTTCGGGCGGGAAGTGCATTTCATCCAGTTTGGTCACGCTGAAAAGGGGGCGTGGTTTCACATTAAAACTCTTCAGTTTTATGTGCAAATAGCAAATCTGAAAATCAGTCGATACCATTTTCTGCGAGAGAAAACAAAGGTAGTGGACTCCGGGTCGAATTTAGAAGAAATTCAGTCGTAGAAATCATCCAAGGGAAGCATTTGTCTGGAAAAGTTGACAGACACGTTCTGGAAGTGAGAGCTTGGAAAAACAAGGTATTTGCAACAATCTTATGTAATTCGTTGATACTACTATGATGCTTCGTTTGCTTGTATTTGCATGGATTTATTTGTTTAAGTCCGTAGATTTAATTTCTTGATATGGTATACCTGTGTTGAGTTCGTTTATCTGAATCCGTACAATGATATTTTTCTTATATATAAACATTGACGACTTGTTTGAACGTATAGTCTCGTTTATTATAGGAAATTATGTATCTAGAATGTCATGCCTTATTTTAGTTGAGATGCGAGAATCCGTGTGAATTCTTCGACCTATATATGAGTTCACGTATGATAACCACTTGATTATTGTTATAAATACAGTAGCAAGGAATTTCATTCATTTGTGTAATTGAGACTAGTCTGGAACTAATGTCTCGGTCGGATGCTGAAATAGCCATTTGTTGACCATTAATTTTGAGAAAATAGGTTGATACGGTCTGTCATGGCCAGTTAGACTAGATAGCCGTAGAATCTGTTTGAAATTAAAATAGAATTTATCTGACATAATGGGGGGGGGGGGGTATTGATCTATTCCCCCAGGATAATGTGACGGAAGATTTAGGCTGCTTATTTTTGGTTTTTTGGAAGGGCGAGATAGCTCTGCGTTCTGCGTTCTACGTCTACGTACTACGTTTTACAAACTCAAAGTGGACCCAGAGTTGGAAGGGGCGTAAGAGGCGAGGCACCCTGAGGATTTGGAAAGAAAGCTAAAAGTGAAGAAGACCCAGACTTACCGGCACCAGGAAGTCAAAGTGGAAAAGACCCAGACTTACCTGCACAAGGAAGTCAAAAGGGATAGTCGCTGTGGAATTTGGACTGAATCAAGACCATCAGGTTATGAAACTGTACAAGGCAATGTTTTCGATATATTTCACTTGATCTAATAAATGATGATTTCAATTCTATCGCTTAACAGATCGGCTATTGGTATAATCATTTCTTTGTATTTGAAAATTCGCGGAAGAAGTTAATTCAAAAAGAAAGAAGCGTATCTTTCAATCGTAACGTATTATTACTTTTGTTTATGAACTTTATTGTTAGAAATTTTGATTAAATTTTGTCTTTATTTGTAACGGGGGCTCGTGTTATTCTGTTCTATATACCTGCTCAGCTCTTTATCTATTCCACCTGTAAATTTCTCAATTTCTATTGATATTTACTCGTCCCGGGCAAATTACACCGTTGGCGATCACCTCTAGATAACGATAACCAAACCCAGAACACCCATCCCAATAAAAGCTGGGAGGGGAGTATCTGACAGCTGCCGAAAAGTCATGAAAATTAAAACTAATGTAATACTGGACACCTTACGTTGTATGGTTTCAATAGCGTAAATGTTACTAGTGCTTTACGCTGGCTCAATCCTCAAAGTTCTTCTCTCTCTTCATCCTGTCCTTTTTTTTTTTTTTAGACTGCTTTTTGAAATGTCATCAAGCTTCAAAGACTCCTTGTACTAGTGGGACCGTTTATAATCTAGCACTTCAGTGGTGTCAACAAAAAGTTTTCAATAAAAAAAAGAAAAAAGCTAACATTTGATAAATTTATCCCTTTAATGTACGGCGTCCCAGCACGACACAGGGCCACCGTGGCCCTACTCAACTAATTTCATTGTTGTTGTTTTTTTTCCACATAAAAAATATTAAAAGATTAAACATTCACTGCGGACCGAATGCCGTCTTTCAACTTGCTAAACTCGTGTTTCTTTGATCTCGTCGGACTGTTGTCAGGTAGGTGATAACTTGTTAGCCTATTGTTTTACTTTTCTAAAATCTAAGTTTAATCACCAGTAGGCCTGCAGTTTATTTAGTCTACATTTTGTTTTTAAAGTGTGTATTACATTATATTAAAAAAAGAATAACATAATTATAAACAACAACAGTTTAAACCAGTTAAAGGTTATAACAACTACCCAATATCTCATCTGAGATAACAATATTGATATAAGTCGTCCGCGAGAGAGTTGTTATCTACTGCGGATCAAAATGGACTGAGGATGCAAGTCACAAAATCTTTTTTGTTCTGATATTATTTTTGAAAGAAGCATTCCACACTCATATTTATTGTGATGTCACATTTCTTCAACACCCCCTCCCCCCTCGTCACACTTCGTCACAAAATTTTGACCCCCTCCCCCCGTCACTGCGTGACGTCATATGTGAACGACCCCTAATCTAAACAGTCACAAGTCAGTCTTGAAGTCAATTGATAAAAAATATACAATATTTAGTCTGCGCATGCACCAAATACAGCTCTTTCAATACATGCTCAAGTCAAATGGAGTATTCACAAGTTTTCCAACACGTTCTCATGCAGTTAACTAAACTAGCTTGTGCATACAACAAACATGGGTTATAATATTCCGTAAACATATCAGATGTATATAAATGTTTTCTTCACATTGACATATATGAAACTGTGTTGATAACGTACAGAACTGCGAGCTTATGGATGTTATTAAAATCTGATACAATCTTTTTATTCACTTATGAGACATGAATATGTTAAATTGTAATTTTAACATAGCATGAATACATAAATATGTGAAAATATACCGTCCATCGGCGGATATGAAGTTATAATACCATATTATTTATATAACATGAATGAAATTATAACATTACACCGTACAGTAACGGATGCATTATAATTGCGTGTAAACAAGGAATTACCCCATATATAACATATTTTTTTTCTGTCTGTCGCGAGGTCCGCACAGAATCTCACTTCCTCGCAAACAAATGTTGATCCCTCAGACGCTTCGCCCGGCTAACACCAGCAGTTTCGCCAGCATAAATGGAGTCAGCTCTACAGCTGAAAGATCGCTGTACTCGACAAACTTTCTTTGCAGTGTTAATAAAGTGAAAGATTAGCAGTCTAAATATAAAAAAAAAAATAAACAAAGGTAGACCTAGTCCGATAAATGAACCCCCCAAATCTGTGTTGATAGTGATGGATGAAAATCAACATCGTCACGGATGAAGGGCAGATTTATCGGCCTAAGGTAGACCAGCAGTCCAATGACTGACTGTTTAAGCGTTACGCATTGTCTTCTTAACAAATCCTACATGGGATGTGGAATAAAAAAAATCACAATTTGAAACAAGTTTTTCAAGATGGCTGTTGTGGTGGCCATATTGGAAATGAAATTGACATCATTGTTAGGTTGAGCCAACTAGACATCATAATAAGTCTTTTAGCTAAGACCCCTATTCATATGACCATCCCGTTTAGGAAGAGTAGTGATAAAAATATTTAAAGATGGCGGTGGTCATAATGGCAATCAGATGAGCACCATTTTCATTTGAGATCAACTAGAAGTCTTCTGGTGAAAATCCCATGACAGTGTGATTTTTTGTTTTGGGATTAGCAGCGATAAGATTTTCAAGATGGCTACTGTGGTGGCCATATTGGAGGTACAGTTTGCACTATTTTCATGCAGGACCAACCAAAATATCATAAGACATCTTTAGGGAAGCCTGTTGATATGACCACCCATTTAGGAGAAGTAATGGAAACAGATTTTCAAGGTGTCCACTATGTCGGACATATTGGATGTCATATTGGAACCATTTTCATTTATGACCAACCAGATATCGTAAGAAGTCTTTCTGTAAAACTCTTTGTCAATACCACTTCTCTTCAGAGGACCAAGTATACCATGGGATGAATTTGTAAAGTTCATAGTAATCCTTCAAGTGGTTTTGGAGGAGTAGAGATCACAACCTTGTGTAAACGGGCTGATGGGCAACATTGGAAATTTATTTTAAAACAAAAACATTTTAAACAACACTGTATTCAAACAGTAGGACTTAGAAAACAAGTAAACAGCAGGTTTTATGATCCTTACATAAAGCAGGCCCTGCTTTGTGACATACACTATTTTGTACATCAAAGATTACTTTCAATACTTGTCCCTTTTTTCTCTACAAACCATCATGTTATTTTTTGTTTGTTGCTCATATTCGACAATAAATAGAGACCAGTTCTATACAAAGGTGTCAGTCTCATGGTTCATACAGCTCCAGAGAGTTGTTTCTCAAGGAATTTTCAGGGAGTTCAACAAGTTTTCAAGGATTTACTTCTTACAGGCACTGAACTTCATCAGTGTGCTTCTTTGATTATCACTGCATAAATAGGCACAAAAATAGAAGAAAAAAACCCTAACTAATTAGTGCAGCACTTGAGCAAACGGACACTATTCCATCCATGTTGTGTAATTTGATGCAACAAATTTTATTCCTTTTTAACCATTATCTGTGGAAAATATGTGAATAACAAAACTCCTGAATGTAAAATGTGATGTTATTTTGTGTTGTTTATTTTTGTGTGTTTGTATTTGTATTTCAGAAAACAACTTCAGGGAAGTCTGAAAAATCATGGAGTTATCATCAAGAAATTCAATGATAGAACTAACGTTTTTAAAAAAATGAAGAGTTTTCAAGGTAGCCCCTCAAACTCGTGTAGTTTTCAAGGTTGTGCAATCCATGGATCTACTGCTAAGTCATAAAACATCATCGAGGGAAAATAACAATATTTATTTGTTCTATTACCCTGACCTTTGACCTACAATCAGTTGATTTCAATAAGCAGCTTAACTATGAAAGATATAATTGAGGGAAACTAGACAATTTTCTTTTCCGTGACCCTGACCTTTGACCTAAATAACTTGGATTTTAAGAACTATGAAATTTGGTAACTCCATAAATCTAATAAACAATCAGTATAACACATTAGTCAAGATCTTTCACATTTGTATTTTGGGCATAAATTTTAAGTCTGTATGAAGCTAGCACAAGTCTGTAACTTAAATTAGTTGATGGAATAAGTTTTGCGGTCTCGGGAATTTGAAGTGAATGTGTGAAGTTAGGAAGATAGCATTCCCTTAATTAACCATGACATAGTCACACATTCAGTAATAAGGATATTGCCTCAACACAAGTAGTCGGACTGTGAAAAATGTAGAGATGTGTTAAGGAGACTGAAGCTATCACCTCTCCACTAACTGATTTAAATTTAAAATGTTTGCTATCAAAATTAATGTGATAATAATGGCTGTCAATCATTAGTCAAGCTGTGCAGATTACATTTATTACACAAGTGCCCTTTCTGAAACACAGTTTGTCTGAAACGACATTGACTTTAAATTTAGGTAAAAGGGAGGTCAGAAGTGTATGGATATGAATGGGCAGTGTTTGTTAATTCTCTATATATCCCTGGAAATGTTACTTGCAACTAAAGAGAAGAAAATTTAAACCAAATGCTTAGCAATTGTTGATGCCAATCATCTCGCCCATCTTCAAGCATCAATACTGGCATTCAGATCATTTGTATCAATATACATTACAATTATTATTTAAGACTCTTATCAATAGGGTTACCAGTCTATCATCCAGGAAATGGTCAGCAAAATTGTGACCATAAATTTCTGATTTAAGTATATTACATGTTTTTTCTTTCTCTGTAATCCCCTTGCAATTAATTCTCACATATAAACTTTCATTTATGCGTATCTAGCATGCACATACAATGCGTTAAGTGACATAGTAAGATATTTTGAGAGAGAGAGAGAGAGAGAGAGAGAGAGAGAGAATCTTAAACAGTATAAGCATTATTACTATAAAAAGATTTAAAAAGATGCAAAGAAAATATACTGAATTATGATGTTTATTCGAGAAACACATTACATAAGAGATCTACAAGTATTATCTGTATGTATCCATGATATGACAACATGCATAAATCAAAGAATCTGTGAGCTGCAATTTATCTAGAATAAGTTATTTGTTAATTCCAAGGATAACTCCATGAATAAATCATAAGTATTGTTCCAAAATAGTTTAAATATGTGAATTTGTTGCTTGCATTCGCTTTTTGAAAGTGAAAAATAATTTTAAAAAATCACATATATTACTGTAAAAAAAAAATAGGTTTATGAAGGTGTTTGCACACAACACCATATTCAATAAATTCAAAAGCAGTAGAACTGACCTTTGTATGACTAGCTACAACACCAGATGATTTAAATTTTCTCTGAATAATAACAAATGAACCACAGAATTTTAAAGTGGCATTTTATTCAAAAGAATATGGATTCACACTGGAATTTCAATGTTTCCTGCCATTCAGTTGTTTAGTTCATGTATCCTTTTTATTTCAGTGGCAATAAAACCATGCAACTGTGATGAAAAGTATGTGATTTTAACTAATGAAAGGTCTTTCTCAATGACAGCAGTATTCCAAAATTTTAAGCAATTATAGGACTAAAGTCATAAATCTGTCAAATGGTGAAGAAGAAAAAAAAATACACTCCATGTTCTTTCAAGATGCTCATAGCAGCCTGTCTTACCCATTTTACATGACATTTTTTTACTTCAGAAGAACTGTAAAAATGCATTTGCAAGCTCATAAATAGTCCTGCTAATATGCAAGGTGGAGACATGATATCTACCTTAAATGGCACTATGAAATAAAGGACATCAAGGATTTTGAGCAGATATATGAAAATATTTCATGAGTGAAGCTAACACTATTGTCAAGAGTGACAATAAACGGCTTCCACTTCACAAGTGAAATATTTCCATACACACACACATATATATACTAAATAAATGTAGATTTTCTTTTCATTATATATTTTTTAAAGCAAAAATGGTTGATCTGTATGGATTTCCCCCATCCTGTTCCAATGTTATTAACAGCTCCATTACTACATGGATAATAAGAATTTTACAATAATTTTTGGACAGCAAAATTTTACAAATTTAGCTTGTACATATCATGCTTCTAACTCTGCATCTGTCCCAAAAAATGGATTCATGTGAAAATTAAGAGATTTGTATTCCTGTTAACACATTTCATGCACAGATTGATAATGTTGGGGTTGGGTAATGTATAAACATCACAGAGTGGTTGTATCTGACAGATTCATGAGCACAACTTTCTTTCAACAACAGAACTGAATGACTGCAAGTATACTTTACTTGGAAAGATTTTCATTCTTTATTTTGTATATTTCTACATTCAAACATGAATGTATTCAATTTTCAAATGCAACTTAATTTCAGTTTGCAATAAACACTAATCAATGCCCAATTTTTTCAAACATGGTTGTGATGAGAGTTAAAATCACAAATCTAAAAAGTTTATTATTGTATTTAATCACAAGTTTTTTCCCCCCATAAAATATGCACTTTTTGTCATAGAATATTACAGGTATACAATACTGTTTGAGTGACACATTGCAAGAGGTCATAAAAGTCCAATCATTGACAGTTACCATGATTAATGTAGAAAACTAATGATAAAAAGGTAATACCTTAAGTCTACATATTTCTGTTTGGAGTTCAATTTTAGGCATTTCTTGATGGTACTTCACTGACAGGATAAATGTATACTAGAGGGTCAACAGCTGACACATTTTAAAAACTGTACGACTTTGAATTACATATGTATGTATGTATGTATGTATGTATGTATGTATGTATGTATGTAAGTATGTCTCCCCCAATGGGAAAAATAGTTCCAAAAGTGATACTGCCACCACTGTGACAAAAGTGGCATTACCTCTGTGGTGATATAATTGTTCTCCCACTCATATATTTCATTATCCCACTATGGAGAAAAAAAGTTATTATATTCCATCATCCTTGTGACATGTAAAACACTTGGATTTTAATAAAGTTGTTCTGGCCGTCTTTGGTGGTTCACATTCCCATTTATCTCTTCCTCCATCTGCCAATTAACAAGCATGGATAAACATCTTCAAGGAGTTTGATTCAGGGTTGAACATTTGTCTCATTCATTACACGTGCATCTCACACTGTATTTATGTGATGACAAGCCAGTGTGTGACAGCGATGAGAAAGCCCCCTACCCCCCCCATATATATATATAATTTTTTACAAACATATATCAGGGATGTCTTTCCGTGATGAAAAGACCATCCAATTCATTCTGGCACATTTATGTGATTGGCCCTCTAAACTCGTCATCTGAGAGATACAATGTACCAGTATTGAATCTGGCTCATGAATAATGATTACTGCTTTGATTGTTCTAAGAGTTTTACCACTGGTGGGCAAAGAGTCTTCATGGTGAACAAATGCAAGATGAAGATGTGTTTCATTCATGACAGGTACATCATACACCTGTATTTATCTAATGATAAGATCAATCCTGATGTTAAGTGCTTCCCCCCACCCCTCCCCCCAATAAATAAGTTTTGGCAAAATTTACTATGGTTATCTTTACTTGATAATAGGCCCACCCGATGGTCTTATCATGGGAAAAATACTTTTATTGATACATTTACAAACATATCTTGAACAAAGGACAAACATGACTATATATGTATATTATATACATGTATAAAATTATGGCCACATGTATTCATATTTGAAGGAAGAAATGTTTATCTAAAACAAGAGGCCAAAGTGGGTCTGATATCCCTCCCCTGGTCGATATAACTTAATAGCTGACAATATCACTTAAGCAGACATGTAGTAATCAGTGAATATATGTAATCTCAAAACTTGATATCATGTTGCTCTGATCTGTCTTAAGTGTCATAAATCTTTAAAAAAAATAGACCTAATATGCATAGTATCTTACTCATAATGGATGTGATCCAAGATTTTCATGACATAGACCTCTTAATTAAAATTATAGAAAAGAGATGAAAATTAATAATAATCTATAAAGGTAATAAACTCAGTTGATCTGACATAAGATCATCTCATTAACATGAACAGCTCTCTCTTATTACAGAATCTGTTGAAGACAATGATAGCACAAGATTATTTATAAAGGTGGAGCAAAAACCAATTTAAATTCAGTATCCAGAATTGTAACAGTCTTAGCCAATCAGATGTAAGATAAGCTCAACGATAATATAAGACTATTATATGAACTTGTTGCTAGTGAATCACACACATAAGCATACTCAGTCAAGTTCTTGATGTTACAAGCCTGTTTACAAAGTACAAAGTTATACAACACAATTAGTCTCAAGAGTGGTTAAAACTACTAATCTGATCAAGTGCACCTCATAAATTATAGGTCTCAACAAGAAACCATCAAATGTGACTGATGTTTCAAAAAGATAATGCAATACTCAATAAGAATGTCATCTTTTGAACTGCCGCGTGTTGAAGGCATATTTGATATTCTCTGGTGATAACAGGATTGTCAAACTGGCCGCTGTTGCATCCAGATTGGACGTTTGATCAGCACAGGTTTTATTTAGGACCAACAGGATATCAAAGAAGTCTTTTGGTGAAAACCCCATGTTGATAAGGCCTTCTATTGAAGAGTAGTAATAATGAGATGTCCAAGATGGCAATCATTTCTGCCCTTTTTGATGCAAGATATGCACCCCACTCATTTAAAACCAACTAGATATCACAAATCTTCTGGTAAAACCCCCATACTGAATATGGCTATCCATTCAGGAGTAGCGATCACAAGAAATTCAAGATGGTCACCATGGTGGCCATACAGGATGTCAGATCAGCAATATTTTAATTTAGGACCTACCAGACACTATAAGATGTCTTCTGGTGAAAACCCCATGCTGATACAAGATTCAGTTTTTTAAGAGTAGTGCCATAAAGATTGTCAGGATGGCTGCCATATTATGTCGGAATGACCCCAATTTCATTTATGACTAACTAGAGATAACAAGTCTTTAGGTCTTAATTATGACTATCCATCTAGGAGGAGTAGCAATAACAATAATTTTAAGATGGCTATTGGCATTGTCATATTTGAGGTTCACTGGCACCATTTTTGTTCGGAGCAACCAAACACCATAAGAAGTATTCAAGTGAAAACCCTCTGTTGATTTCACTAGGAGTAGTAGTGATATAAGTTGTCAAGATTGGCTGCTGTGGATGCCCAAAAAATGCACCATTTTTTTATATGAGAAACTAGACGTCTTAAAAACTCTGATGGTGAAACCCCAATGTCAAAATGACTTTTTGTTCAGGACAAGTAGCTATAACAAGATTTTCAAGATTGCCATCTTGGATGTCCAAGCCACATCATTTTCATTTAGGACCTACTATACATCATAAGAAGTCTTGTGATGAAAACTCCATTTTGATGCGACTTCGTTTGGGAGGAGCAGCAATAATATGACCTTCGAGATGGCTGCTGTTGCTATATTGGATGTCTTTGACTACCACCATTTTTCATTTAATACCAGTCTGACCATTGGATGAATGTGTATAAAGTTTCACGGCACTCCTCGAAATTTACTAAGAAGTGAAGCAATAACAAACTTGTGCAAATGGATGGATGCACGATGGATGACAGGACATCCCATAAGCTCTTCTGGTTCATGACCACTAGAGTTAAAAATCATCCAAACTCTTTATGATTAGCCTGTTTTGCAAAAATACAGCCCACAAGTGGTAACCAGCTCATTCTGATGCAAGATCACCTCGTTAATACTACTATATACATACTGGATTCATGAGAAACCTGTTTGAGATCTTGAAGATATAAGCCTATTAACAATATTTTATCTAAAAAATCTAAAACAGTTACTTAAGAGTTGACATACTCAGCCAATCAGATGTAAGATTACCTCATTAGTAAGCAGCATAGATGTTGCTCGTAACTGCATTCCTCCAAAACCTTGATGATATAACAAAACTGAACAAATCAGATCAGAAATACACTCTCTGGATTGGCAACAAGCTCGACCAATCAGATTAAGATTACATAATTAATGTCTTGCTCTTCCTAATAAGAAAACTAACTGGATAATCTGCTGATATAAGCCTGTTGACCAAGTCTGACAAAAATCTGATACAAAACGGAGTTGTTAAGGTGCTGACACGCTCGGCCAAATCCATATAAGAGCACCTCAACAATATGCATGATCTTGCTTATAACTGTAATCATCCAAGATCATGATTTTTTTGTGGTGCTTGATGTTTTCATACAGCACAGCAAAACATGTAGGTTATATAATACCAAGACAAATGGCTTAAACTGTCATGCCCAGAGGTACACCATGGTAGCCAAACCAGGCCAATCCATTAATAGGATTCAAACATATACCCATTTGGTCGCAAGTCTGGCATGCTAACAAGGTCTGCCAATTAGATGCAAGATCACCTCATTAAGATGCATGGATCATGCTTGATATGAAACTTGTGTGAGATCTTGAAGATATATGATATTCCAAGTCTGATCAAAATTGGATCAGAAAGATGAACTCCAGAGCGAAAACAAACAATTGTGGCTGGACAAACAACTGATGGACAGAGGGTCATACCATAAGCTCCCTTGGCCTTATAGTCCAGGTGAGCTGGAAGAAGAAACAACAATTACTTTTTCCAAGAGATCTATAAATTATCTATCACAAAATGTTATCTATCAATAAATTTGTAAAAGACACATGACACCTACTATAGCTAAACTAACTTTGACACACTCTTTGTGTAACACTCTATTAACATTGTAATCAGAATATCATTAAAGTGGAGATATCCTATACAAATGAAAATCATCAAATATCAAATCATCATCAATATCAACATCTCATTTAGCACTGTGTAAGGCTTTAACATGGTTTATCTTATCCAGAATATCCTTTGACTTATCCTGATGCATAAAATTTTAAATAATTAAAGGAATGATTGAAAACAGCAGTTTCATGATCTAAGCATCAAATATCCACTAAAAATCCATCTACATCACAAAGGGAAGCTTCAATGACATTATTCAGTTGAGACAAAAGGGCATGAATTGCTATTTTTTACTAGTTTTGGCAAAGCAGCTTTTTTTTGGTGGGCCATTACCCGCATAAATACCATATATGCTTGCTTATTAAGTCAAGTCCAACAGCAAAATGTACAGACCCAGATCTGCAATTGCATAATGTGCCAGCAGAACAGAGTCTATGCAGTTGTTGAAATTAGCAGAACACACAACACCGACCCTGTTCTGCCAGTGCATTATGCAATGGGATGACTGGCAACTAAGCAGTTGCAGCTGGACTCAACTTAAAAGCAAGTATACATAGTATCTGGTTCACCATTTAATTGCTGATGTACCAGATATTTATCAGATATCAGTTTATCCCAATGTGGACAATTATTCCATGCAATATAAAATACTGTAATGAACCATTCAGTCGTAAAACCTCAAATTTTAAAGTTGTACAAAACAGGTAAACAATTCACTCACATGCACATTACACAAAATGATAATCAATTCTGAACAATCAGTTTGCTTACTATTATTAACTTAACAATCAGTTTGCTTACTATTATTAACATTTTTTCTGGCTTTTTTTCAGGATGAATGCATTTTAAAAGCTGAAATCACATGTCATTGATAACGATTAAACACGCATTTAAAATTAGGCATACAACCAAGGCCTTTTTTTTGAGGTCTTTACATGCATGACAATGACAACTACCAACCTGGATAAAACTGTGCACACTGAATATCTGGTCATTTGCTGTACAAAAGTCTTTGTGATTATTCATACAACAAAATGCTAATAATATGGACCTCACTTCTCCAAACCTTTCATTATAGGGAGCAGCTTAAGTGTCTAATGATTACAAGACATTATGTATAAAGTGCTATTTATGCTATAAATTGGTGTTTGGGGTCCATAATGACTGACTGCATTACATACCGAAATGCAGTATAATGTGAATGCTAAGAAATTTGAAAAGGGGGGGGGCGGGGACGGGGGAATAAACAAAATGCCTGTCAAAAATATGTTAATCATTTTACTACCAACTAATTTAAATAATGATCAGGATTAAGAGTGTGCCATGCTTGACAAAAATTAAGCATTACTGTGTAGGAATATTATAATCTGTAAGTTATCGGTTTTCAAAACTTTATTAAATTTACTTTATCTCTCTGTTAGCTATGTTGTTTTGAGCGGAGTTAAGAAATAAGAGACATCTATGACAAAACATCTGGAAACATGATACAAATGTGGTATACCGAGGGTCATGTTACAGTGAATGTTGTAACATATTCTGATTACATTTATTAATCAGTTATTTGGGCAATCAAAGATTAGGACAAGGCGATCATTATCATCAGGACAACTACGTCACCTGATGGGTCTAGATAATTGATGTTTTACTGTATTAAAACATTCTTAAAAGCACTCGTTCTGCTATGGCTAGAATTATTTATGCATACTGCAATTATTGGACCATTATTGTGTTTAAGTGAAAGACTTTGTTTTAAAATACTGCATCTCTTTCATATTTTTCATACTCACAAAACATAAGGATTATCTCTAAGTTTGGATAAAGTATCCATTAAAACAAATTACTCTGAAAACTCTAAAGCATTTATATTTTTTTTAAAAATTTTCACTATAACTCAATAAGAGGCCAAAGTGGAACTGACATCATTCACCAACTTACAACAGTTGACAATTTCATTAGGCATGCTTATACAGCATTATAAAAACAATACCTAAAACCTTTATAGCATGTGGATTTACCTATATTACCATATCTTGATGATTCTTACTACAGTCATTATTAATATGCATGATTCCTCACTTATGATTAGGAAGAGAGCTACTAAAGAGCTAACAAGATACAAAATCACTCCAACAATATAAATGAATCTTTCTCATAACTGTACTCGTCTAAGATCTTGGTCATTTAAGCCCATTACGAAGTCTCATCAAAAGTAGAAACGAAATACTATCCAGAGCGGCAACAAGAATGTACTCATCTAAGATCTTGATAACGTATATCCAAGATCCTGAAGATATAAGCCAATCTAATGCAACATCACATCAGTAATATGCACGGATCCTGCCCATGATAGGATTCACAAATCTTCCCCTTTTTATGAAACTCAAACCTAAAATATGGCCTTCAGAGTTGTCAGTCCATCAGATACAAGATTATTTCACAGATAAAAAAAGAATCAGACTCATAACCGAACTTGTCTAAGATTTGCTTATAAAAGTCCATATTCCAAGTTTGATTGAAATGGGATCAGAAATATGGACTCCAGAGTGACAACAAACATTGTTGATGGACGGATGATGCACAACACAAAATGCGATGTGGATGCAGGGTTATACCATCAACTCATTAGACCTTACAGCCTGGCGAGCTAAAAATTGAATCTTATATGGGGAACCTATGCATCACTTGTCAGATTCTAACACCTGAGCTTTGCCATCAATTCCCAGTCAAAACATCATTTTACAACATTAAAAAGTATTCCTGAAATTGTATCATGGTATTTTGTATGAATGTATGTTTTCTCCACAGAGCTAACATGGTTTTCAATGCCTTTATAATCATACTTATTCACTTGTAAGAAAAAAAGTTTCACTTTGTTATTTGCTCAAATAAATCAACTATTTTGGAAAATGAGGGTTTAATTCATCCATCGCATTGCAAGGAACCAGATATTCTTATACTTAGGTCTGCATAATTACCAGATATACCTGCATATAAGTTATATCCAACTGCAAACAGCATGGACCCAGATCTCATACCATGTAATGTCCTGACAGATCTTGTTTCATGTGGATTGTTAAGAATAATCAGTAGAACAAACACAGACCCTGATCTGTCATTGCATTATGCGATAGCATATCAGGGTCCATGTTGTTTGCAGTCGAATCAAACTTGTACACAAGTATATATAAAGATGTTGGCATATGCAGTCAGCCATTGGCCCCTGCCTTACAAGGTAAAGTAATTTCAGTTAGGGTCACCACTGTATCATATTCTGTGTTTTATGAAAGGAAAAGCCTACTCACCAACTACTTGTTTAAACTGTATTTTATTGCGCAAGAAACAAACTTAAGCCTAATCTAATTTACATGCATACATAAAATAATATTTTATATACATGAAATATTATGAATAAATGCTTCATATCTGAAAATAATTCATGCAAACAGCAACAAATGAAAAGAAAGATTCAAGACGATAATGTATTCCATTCAAAAATATCTTTCTCTAATTTCATCATATAAAGCTTGATGAGAAGCAGGAATTTTGTATGGTGATAACAAAAATCAATCTGCTTTAAAACAGCACAATGATTTTATTTGATTCTTTTGCTCATGTATGTATTCGCTAACAAGTCAGATCAAACTACAAATGACACTGATCTACCATAATGTACCAGCAGATCAGGGTTTATATTTGTTCTACTCATTACTCCCAACAAACTGTATAGACCCAGATCTAACAGTACATTATGTGATGGGCAGATCTGTGTATATGCCCTTTTTACGACTGGATCCAGTATATATGGTAAACTCATTTTGTGTGAAATATAAATTGCATTCAAACGATTCTGTCAATTGTTGACAAATATACTACATGAGCTAAGGGGACAGTTACAGATTTAGGAGTACTTCCACACATTTAAGTACTGTACAAGAATGCAAAATTATTCTTCAACTTTCAAATACTCAATTAATTCATGCAAAAGTATGAAAATTACAAGTAATGTGACTTGATCAAGTAATGATTGCAACAAAAAAAAATAAAATCTGCGATAGGTTTGGATGCAAAAATTTGTGGTTTTTGCTTTAAAACAGAACACAACAAGAGGCAACTATCACAAAAATCTGTAAGCACTTCTAAGCAAAAAAAGCTCTTACGGAAGACTCAGGAATGACAGGTCTTGGTGGATTAAAATATATTTTTCACCACCACAAAAGTTGTGACCATCAAAGATATTTGCTTCACAGGACAAGCTGAACAGCAGTTTACTTCTTATCACACAAAGCACTGGACTGTTTTCAATGTAAATTTTTCATTAACATCACAATATAATATTTTCAAGATATTAAAATAGTCATGTTTTTATTTCATACATTTTGTAAAAATTTAGCTTCACACTAAGATGCAATGCACTGCGAATACTGATGATGAAAAATAATGGGAACATCAACAAATGATACCGATGTGTTAATTTTGTTTTGGAAACAAAAATGACTGACATGGAAATTAATTCAGTACAAATGCATTTAATGGAAATGTACATTATGTTTTTGATCACATAAAATTAACATTCAATGTGTTTAGAACTTGCATTACGTTATTGGTCTGTTCTTAAAATCTGGCGAAGTTCGTTATTTCAATCTTTCCCACTGAGAAGCATACCAAAAATGTCCCAACAATATCGGACACAATGATCATGGAACAAAGTCTAATGCTTACAAATTATAATATGCACACAATTGACATTCTTGTTTCTTAACTGGGCAATATAATTAGCTAAAACTAGGTGCTGATTTTATTCTACTGACCTTTCATTCATTCAAGGAGAGAATAAAATTTTGACAATTTATAATACCTAGGCAAAGTTAAATGCTGCTTGAGGTAAAAATTGTGTTTTACATGGGAATCCATGTCAGATGTAAACACCTGAGTTTTTCACCATCAAGTCATAAATGTGAACAACAGCAAAATCCAGAAATATTAATAATCTTTAAACTGGAGCTGTAGTCTGACAAACACCCTATGATGAGGGTATTTAGCCAATGATGCTAAATTTGAGCTCATCTCATTTTAAAATGTTATTTTTAAGTATAGGTTGTTTCTCTAGCACCTTTCTCTTTCAAAGTAACCAGCAATTTTTTTTGTCTGTTCAATTTTGGAACAAATGCATACTGAATACACAATGCAACAAATGCATGGTGCATCTTTATCTCATAGACCCTTCTACACCTCAAAAGACAATTGAACTAATTTGTAATATTTTTTTTTAAAAAAACCCCACATGACAGAGGTTTGCTGAACCTATATCTACACAGAACTCTTGTTAATGTGTGCACGATGATGCTATGTTTAACGTAACTCAATCTGTAATGATGTGTATCATGAGATTTTGTTCCAGAATGATGTTCATGATGACGTATGCACATGAACGTGTTTGTTCTATTAAGAAGCACATCAGATCAAGACACAGAAGAAATGGGATTGTGAGGGGAGCCCATCTGGGTCAAAACTTTGTCCAACCACTGAAGTGGACCATTTAAATGAATTTCAATCCAGCATGGGGTACTTGTTACATCTTGGCGGTGATATTCAGCACCCCAACCCTTCACGAAGCTCATTCGGATTGTGCACATCTTTGTAAGTTCATAAACTGCTTCAAAACCATGGTTGACAGACTGACTCAGAAGAGCAGCGAATTCCTGATTGTTGAAAATCTTAAGGCTACAGCCGGGTGGAATTTTACACACTGTAGTTGGGTGGAAACCATGATGGTAGTTGCAGTTTCGACTCTGCACAAATATTGCGCTGTCACTCAAACACTCAGCATAAACTTCACCTCCCACATAATACAGATGAACACCTGAAATGATAATAAACTTATTACGCACTACTATAATTATGAAGAATCAATTAGTATAGTAAAACACATTAAGATACTCATAATTTTAAACAGAATAAATTGTGTACATGAGAAGAATCCATTGCTAAAGCTCTAGATAATCTTTGTATCAGTGCAATTCAAACCGACAATTAGACTAAAAATACACAAGGAATTTTTTTAATGCATTTAATTTATGCCAAACAATTTGATATTAAGCGTTCAGTACAAAGTTGTGAGTATATTTCTCCTGCTGTTAACATAGTTATACTGTATGGTGGTACTCTTCCTCATGACACAGCTCATTACATGGAGATAGATGAAAAATTAACCCCCAGATTATGCTCAAAATTTAACTTGCAACTTTTATCAAAGTAGGAGTCCTGGACTGCAATTTTAAAAAATCTTGCAAATTCTTTTTTAGCCCCCATCCTTAAATAAATCCCAATAATGAGACTTTTATTTCCTTTAAGTAGTTCAGAATGCATGTATTGTTTTGTGGCCAATGTAAAAGTCATCCAATTGCCAATAGTCATTCCTTGTGAAATATTTAGCATTATAAAATAATGAAAATCAAAGGCAATTGAGAAAAGTGATAATTGTGACTTTGATGTTAAAACCTTGAACCGTAACTATTCTCGATGGCTTTACCATGTCATTTTTAAATTTTGTGAGGTACTAGGAGGAGTCAATGAAGAGTTTTTCTAAGTTAAAGTATTTAATTAGCTCACTTCCATTTCAACAAATAAATTTGCCAAGACACAAGAAGAAGAAACAATGCCAAGACACTGGAAGAAGAAACAAATATCATATTCCATTTGCTTTTGTTTGTTTTATCTTTACACAACACATCATGCTACATTCAAATGTTCCTGACTTTAACACAATTCTCAATTTCAAGTTTAGGATCAAACCCTTAACTTCTGGGCCTTCATCCTTTACCCTCATCAGTTGCATTATTTTCTTGTTTAAAGTGTTTATGGCCCTTTCCCTTCATGTAATTTTGTGAGGAGAAACCTTGATCACAAGCCACTAATGTTAAAACTGGCAACTCTTCAGCTAAAACGGCCAAGTCTAGAATGAAGTTGGAATAACCACACCCCCCCATGCAAAATATGCATCATGCAGGCTCATTGCTTCAAGTAATTTTACTATTACTTTGAACTGAAAGAAGTCACCCTTAATTCTTTTACTTTAAGTACACTCGACTCCTCACCGGTCTCTTTTAGTAGATAACAATAACAAAATTTTCAAACAGATGTGCACCATTTCCTTTTCGGACCAACTACACATCCAAAGAAGTCTTCTGCTGAAAGCACAATGTCTAGATGACTAGCTAGTAAGAAGGAAAAATATGATTTTCCACATGACCACTGTGGTGGTCATATACGATGTCTGAGAAGCAATATTTCCATTTAGGACCAACCATACATCACAAGAAATCTCTGTTGGTGAAAACTCCATGTTGATATGACCAACATTCAACAGGAATCGCAATAACAAGAATTTCAAGATGGTTTCTGTGGTAGCCACATCTGATGTCGGAGCAACATTTCCATTTAGTACATGTACCAACTAGGTCATGGGATGAATGTGTGTGTGTAAAGCTTCATGGCAATCCTCTATGTAGTTTAGAAGCAGCAGTGACAACAAAATTGTGCTAATGGATGGATGGATGACAAATGGTGGACAATGGTTGAGAAACCATCCCATGAATGTTTACAGACCATGATTTCACAATTGTAAAGGCAGAAAGAATTCAAAAGTTTTTTTTTCTTTACCTTTGCTGATGTGCCTTCTCGTGTTTTCGATGGTAGAGTTCCTGTTGACATTGGAGAGTAGCCCTAGACAGAACCGGTCATTGTTATTGGAGGGATCAGTGAATCCATCTACCACAATGCTACTGGAGTGAGCATGAAAAGCCTCACCCACCCTGTTATTCAGCTCATAGTAGACAATGGAGCACCAGTACTGTGGCTCTTGGTAGGTCACAGGCTGCATGTCTGCAAAATTACAGCAGCAATCATTTAGATGGCTTCTACCTGTCTCCACTGCAACTGTTGAAATTCCCACTATCTTACTATCACCTAAAACCTTCTGAGGGCAGTTTATCACAATACAGATACTCAAATGAATGGAGTATGTCCTGAAACTTTGACAAGGAACAGCTCAAGGAAACCCGAGATATTGTTTCAATATATTTATTCAAGTTAGAAATTCAAGCTTTAAGTTTGCTGATTGTATAAGATCAAACTAAATTTTGTGCTTGTCAATATAAAACTTTAAAAAGTTAGAAAAAATTACATGTGTGTTAGTATGAGGTTTTTGTTTAATTGTGCTAACAGTATTTTATCCTAAAATTCCCAAACGTATACGAATTTGTGTAATTAATGTAACAGGCCTGAACATAGAGTAAGGTCATCTGCTTACAAATATATCTCATTTGCCTACCTCAAGTGGCATTTGCTTGATCATGCTAACAATATTTTTGTCCCAAAAATGATCAAGTCCCAAAAAAAATTTCAGAAATGTGAGTAAGCAGTAGATTTTATGCCTGCTATATGATAAATAGTATTATTACTCTTCTTTTACATAAAAACCCTCTTTCTTTGGTTGGAAACATGACGTTTTGAATCTGGACTCACATTTTCCTCATCTACACAAATGTTTGGTCAAGATAAAAGACACAGAACTGAATTTATTCTGTAGAAATAATGTTTCTTCTTTTAGTTTTGGTGACCTTAACTTTGACCTATTCACCTAAAGCTGAGAGGCATTTTCTTGTATCACATGCACACCATCAACATTTGGTCATGGTTATTCTATGCAAACTGTTTTCCTTTCTAAAGTCTCTCTGACCTTGATTGTTGACCTTTTAATCCCAAAATGAATAGGTACCTTCCTTGGCTTTGTCTCAAATGCAAGCTAACCATCCTGTCTGGTCAAAGAGGTGATAAAGAATTTTCAAAATATGATGAAAACATTCTTTCTCCATGCAATCACTATAAGCTTGACCTATAACCTTCCAACACCAAGACCAACAATTATCTTTCACTTCTCAAATTCAATAAATTTACAAAGTTTGATAACGGTAAATGGTGGAGAACTTGAGTTATCGTGTGGGAACAAATTAGGGAACAGATGTTCATATGGACATGCAGTCAGAACATTAGCTCAGCCTCAAGGCCGGTGTATAAAAAATGCAAAAATTGCTAAATGGTTTGAAAATCCAACCAAGTCATCTACATATGAATGCCAATAAGCCTACAATATTTCATTTGTCTCAAGTGGTTGCTTAACCATGGCAACTAGATTTTCTGTTAAAAGTGTCTATATCAAAAAGTCCTGAAGAAGTTTTTAAATTTAAATGTTCCTAAAAAGGCTTAAAAATCAAACCAAATCTATTTATGAACATTATAAACAGTGCAAAATTTCATGGCTCAATAGCTTTTATGCATTTTCACCAAAATGTCTTTGGGACCGACACATGTACAGATATATGGCCATACAGACATATGGATGGACTGCAGCAGAACAATATGAACCCTTCTTCTATCAGTGGCCATACACACTTGTACAAAAGACTCTTGATGATTTGACTGAAAATGCAGTGGACCAGATATCATATAGGTATTTATGACTAAAGTAGTCTTTGCTTTTACACCAAATAATAGTGATGCAAACCCATATATGGGCTGATTATAAAGTCCACAACCCAGTGGGTGTTGGTTAGTGGCAAGTCCTATGATAGATCTTTGAACCATAGTGCATGGTCTTGTAATTGTATCAATTTCTGTTTTCTATTTTCATTCACATATATAAAATGAAATGTACCTATATACCAGTATGTATTGTGATTTTGTTCAAATAATGGTGATTCTATTATAATAATAACATAATATAATAATGAACACCAACTTGTGATTTTGTTAGTTTTAGTTCAAATCCTGACCTTTTCCGACCACTATTGCTCTTTAACACCACTGATGTGTGGTCTTGTAATTTTATCTATCTTCTGTTATCTATTTTCATTCATATGTATAAAGTGTAATGTATTTATGTATCATTATGCATTGTGATTTTGTTCAATTAATGGTGATTCTAATATATAAATTAAAAAAATACAATAATCAACACCAACTTTTGATTTTGTTATTTTTATTTCAAATCATGACCTTTTCCGACCACTACAGCTCTTTAACACCACTGTTATTCACTGTTGGCAGATGGCTAAATTTAGGCATGGCAAAGTCAGATTGCATAAACAAATAATGAGTCATTTGCCTGGTAACTTTCACAAGTTCCTGTAACTTCCTGCTGCACTTTGGGTGATGTGAGATAATTGGAGCAGAACTGGTTACTCAAATATTAGTTCTATACGGAAACTGGTCTACTGAACATTCATTCAACATACGATACTGTAGCTGCTGTCAAACAGTGATCAACTTACCAGAATATAAGTCTAAGCCATAAAAAAATTTACTCTAAGAACACAGTCAATTATTTTATGCCAGAAATTATCACAAGTCAGGCTGGTCCATATAAATAATTATACATCTTCCCCAACCACATACTGCTGATATTTTCAGTATCTGCCATAGAATGTTTGAATGGTGTCCCAGCAACAATTTTGGGGGATTTAGGCAACCTGTCTAGAATAAAATAACAGGTTTGTTAGAAGGAACACATGTGTACAATCAAAATGCTTCTTTCTGTGACATACTTGTACACTGGAACAATAAAGAGCCAATGAGAAAAAAATGGAACATAATATGATTAGATGATTGTAGCTATTACAAATGTAAAATAATGTAGCTATTGCAAATGTAAAATATTGTAGCTATTACAAATGTAAAATGAACATAATTTTGAATTTTCATGTCAAGTGACTTTGTCCTTTTATCGATTGAGCTTGAGGATAAATGGGGACATTCATCAGCACAAGTGCAGAGTTTGAACAAATGATGTTTTAACTTATGACATAAAAGTGAAATCATGCATGTCCATGATAGATTGTCAGAGACTAATACATTGATAGAACTCTGGCATGCTGCATCTTTGCAAAAAAAGAAACTGTAGAACTGATACCTTTAACCCCTTGCAACATAAAAGCATATCTGGACTCCCCTGCCTTGTTCTGAAAGTGTGTTTTGATGCATTTACACACATTTAATGATTCTATTATACAAGTGCCTCCAGATGCCACTGGTAAACAACCACTATCTGCAAGTCAATATTTAGTGCTACCTGATGGAATATCTCCTCAGCAGAACAGAATTTCATTAAGTTTTTATGATGTCATAGTATGTACTACCATACTGGATGAATCCTAACAGCCAATCTAAGAAAAAGGACATCAGAAATTCATCCAAAAGGCAAGCGGCTGCCACCATCTTAGCGTGTAGAATCACAGAATCCAGACAAACATCAGTATACGAGAATTAAATTTATCTCAATACCTGTTAGCCAAGAAACTCAAGTTTACAAACAAAACAAAAAGATAAATAATGTCTAATTATCCTACACAGCATTAACAATGACCAAGAATTAGTGGAATCTCTTTTTTTATGATACTAGCCTGGGATTCAATGCTTGATGTGAAAGTAAGCAAGAATGCTCCTACTTATCATGGTATATTGTATCAATGTGCAGTTTCTACCAGCCAGATACTGTCAACTGGTGGCATGCTGTTCTATTCATAGCAAATTATTGCACAATTTAGTAACAGGCTAGTGTTATGAGCTGTTGTTCAGTGGTTGGTGTATAGTGGGTAACTCTATACACCACTCCCTCGATAACTCGTGCCCTGAAAACTCGTGAACCTGCTTATAACGTGAGGTCAGGCGTGGATCCTATTTTTTAAACCAGAAATTACCCCCAAAATTTATCCCTATTTATTAAATTTGAAGAAAATTGCGATCAAAATTAGTAGCGGAAACTCTGATATATTCGCTCATTTTATCATCGAAAATGGTAGATAGGACCTGAAATTTTAATCAACATTATGAAATATCAAATTTAAAAATAAGTCACAAATTTTTTTGACATTTTCTTTCCAAATGGTAGTACACCACAATTAACGATATGTAAGGAAATTTTGATCAATGAAAATGTCACTTACGCCGAGTGGAGGCAGTACTTTAATAAATAAATACCAATTAAATAATTTTTTATCAATTGAAATTCATGTTTTAGTTCTATCTTTTAGTTCCTTTTAAGTGTAATCATCATAAATTCAATGTGTCCTCTTGTAAAATGTGTCAATCTATCGTAACAGCTATGTCTGCGAGCGTTCCTCTGAGAACCTAATTAGGTGCTGACTTGCGGAAGTATTTGTTGTTTTGTTGCACTGAATTAAAAGCTGGCCTCCTTTGTATTATCACGTTAATTATATCTTTTGAATCAAATAAAGGGGCTGGAATAAAAGAAAAGTTAAAAGGCACAAAAATCCTACAAACTTAAAATCTAGTGGCCCTGGTCGTATGTCGGGTGAACTCACTTCATTTGATCAATCACTGTTATAAATGTTATTGTTTATGTAACATATACTACCTTAAATTAACAGATTCATTGGTAGCTGTGATCAAAGATAACCAAGCGAAATGAATACTTCGTAAAATAAAGAGCTTGGTTTCACAGATACGGACCATTGTGGGCAAGCGAGTTTCAGAGAATTTTTTAACTGGCACTTAGAGATATCCTCAAGGATGATTAAGAAGTTTAATTATTACTTCCAATGAAATCATGACATCAATATACTGTACTAACTGAACAATACAAAAACTGAGATTCGATGTAGATGATTGTCTCACGAAAAAAATTTCGCTTGTTTTTGAAGAAAAGGAATCTTGTTTGGTTGTGTATCGACAGTTAGTCTAGTTCCCCGCTCTTGACTCCTGATTTGGCAGGATACCATTAAATACCACTCCGGGAACCAGATTCATCAAGAAAACAAAAAGCAGTGACGTAATACACAGATGTTTTCGCGTACACGTGATGGTTGTTGAAACCAGTGGAACAATCTTTCACATGTTGGACATTTTGAAAATAAATGTTATTTAAACAGAATAATGAACAACTTTATTAGAAAAAGCACGTTCTTAAAAATTTTTATCGACGTGATTGTAATATGAACATTCAGTCATTAAATGGCTCAGTTCCCTACCCCCCTCCCCATCTCCGCTGTTTTCTCGATATCTAAGCGATTTTTTTTTTCAACTTTTGGAGGTTCCTCGGTAACTTGTGCCCTCGCTTATAATGCGGTCTATGTTTGTGGACCCCGTTGTGTGCAAGTTATCGTGGGAGAGGTGTATTTTGACCCAAATATTTCTGCATAATCCAGTGAAATTGTGGTTGTAAATGCTCTGTAGGTAGATGACTACTCACTTGGTGGGATGTTATCCAATGCAAACTGGGGGGGTCCTGAAGGTGAGGTGTCCATAGGAGCGGTATTGTTCTGATTGTTTTGGTTTTGTCGAGCAATTTGCATGTTGTTTGGTGGTGATCCATCCTCATGGGCTTGGTATGCTGGTGGAGGTGTATCTGCTAAAAGTCAGAGAAGAAACTTGTATAAGCAATGAAAATTATTTGGTATATAAACATAATTACCACTAACAGACAACTGTTGCAATAATTATTAATAAAAGATTATAGTTCATCATTAAATGTAGCTAAAAGTACCTAATTTTGTTTCAAACAAAGTATTTAAAACAAATTAGGTACTTTTAGCTACATGTAATGACAATGACCTGAAAATGTGCTGAGTTACTGATAGGAAAAATTCGCAATGCATTATCTAAGCAGAAATAAACCAAATATCAAAGGGCCAAAACGTTGACAAGAGTCATTCTAAGGCATTGACACTATACAGCATAAATTTTTTTTCCAGGAATTCATGATAAGACCGTTTTATTCCTTTTAGCTGTTGAATGCTGAAACTATCTCTGATATTCATCACCAATAACTAGACTTTCAAAGTAGCTGCAGTTGTACATATATTTGATGTCAGCTTGGTATGATTTTCATTTAGGAGAAAGTGGGAATCATTTGAAGACTTTTGGTGAAAACCCTATTTCATAATGATCATCCATTTAGAAGGAGTAGTAACTACAAGTGTTTTAAGACAGTCATCATGGCAGCCATATTGGACGTACAACTGGCACAATTTTAATTTAGGCCCAACTAGTTATCCTAAGAAGTCTTTTGCTGAAAACCCCATGGCTAATATACTATTTTTAAGATGGCCACTATGGCAGCCATATTGGATTTCTAAATAGAAGCATTTTTGTTTAGGACCAACTAGATCATGGGATGAATGTGTATGTGTGTGTAAAATTAAAAGCAATCCTCCATGTAGTTTAGGATGAGTAGCAATAACAGTCTTAGTTAACAGACAACAGACAACAACACCAGCTCTTCTGGTCTATGACCTGTAGAGCTGAAAGTGAGAGTACTACAAATTGAATATAGTACGATACCAATCCATGATAAGTAAAGATAAAACAATAGTTTTAGTAACAAAGAGCTTGAAATTTAAACTACCAACTCCCAAACACACATTAAAAGCTTCACTGTAATGCTGAAGAGAAGTTCTGGTCTGAATGAAATGCTAAGGCAATGTCAACTTTTAGTAACAGTTACTCAAATGCCAAATACGAGGTTTTTTTCTTATCTATAGGGGAACAAATATGTATTGTGTAGTGCTTAAGTTATGGTACAGAAATAAATGCAATGGCCAAATCTGTTTTAATGACAGTGACCCTGAAGCCCAAAATCAATACATGCCTTCCTAGGGATAATTTGCCATAAGGATGCCCAATTTTTATGCTAGCCCTGTGTACAGCAACTGTTACTGCTTGGTTTTGGTAAATTCCATTTTTTACAGTGCATGTACCTTTACTTCCCATTGTAACATACTGTCCAAATATCTAACATGGGCTAGGAAATATCTTCTGAATGAAATCTATACCCTTTCAGTACAAAAGACAATGACTACTGCCTTAAATTACAAAGTTTAATATTAAGTAAAATGACTCATTTTATCCAATGTTCTTCACGAAGACGTATGAAAAATAGGCTTGTGCCATGGACGCTGTTGCCAATTTTCAAGGTTGCTGTTTTTTTGTTATACAACAAATGCAGTGAAGCAAAATAAAGTGTTTCATATTTTTGTAAACTTTTAACAATATTTCATCAGCATTTTAATAATAAGACTATCAGTGAAAATATGCAAAAACTTTGTTCTAAAGTGAACTTTCTACACCTACTTCCCCCTACTTGCCAACTTTGCCTTAAACTGTCTCGAGAAAGGTAATTCTGCTCAGATATCAGGGTCCAGTTTAGACCTTCACTGGAAAGCAATGCCATGCTTTTGTAAGATTGAGCTGACTTCTGACAAGTTAAAAAGGAAAAGTTATGTCACATGTTACATATATCAGTGGAATGAGGGAAAGCTGTAAAATGCAAGATCACCAATTCAAATGGAATATCTCAATCTTTAGGCATCTTCCTTACCTCTGGTGCAAGCCATCTACAATATTTGCTGAGATTAGAAGTAGAGCACTAGCGTTAATGTGTGGAACAAAACTGGGAACATATGGACTATAACATATCTGCCACAACTTATGGCAGGCATTTAAAAAAGTGTTAAAACATTCTACCTGGAAGACCATAAGGACTACCAGGTCCTGAGCTGCAAGGCGATGTAGGTCCAGGACTGTTAAAGTGGTTTGGATATGTGACATTGTGTGGCATACTGGGCTCAGGGATCTGTTGAAAAGGTGGCATCGATGGGGGTCCATGACTGGCTGGGAACTCGCTGTAGCGTGGGACTAGAACTGGTGGCAGCACTGAAACAGATGTAACTGATTACAAATTTACATGCAGTGGAACTTGCCTATCACTCTTTTCTACTGCTATGTGTTGTACTGTACAAAGGGTTTCTAGACTTGCTATTTCATTATGCTCCACTTCCAAGTAAAACTTTTGAAATGGGTATCAAGAAATCCAAAGCATTCATGTGCCTTTTGTAGAAGCAAAATGCGGGAAAGCTTCATTAACAAGGATGTTTACATGTTTACTAAACATCCTGAAGAAATTTTCTTATATTCTGCTGTATTACAAGATTGCATGGCAGATTTGTTGATTAGATTTTTTTCTGCTTCTGCAATGCCATCGAGTTCATGCAAACACAAAGGAAAGAAATTATCAGTTTAGAATAACTCCTTCGAGATCTAAATTGTTTCTGATGACTGAATCATTAATTTTGCTAATATACTGTTTTTCTTTTACCCATGTATACCATATTCAACACCATATCTGCAAAATATGCTTCATAATTTTTGTTTGGGTGAAAGATCATCAGAATAATGCATACCCATGATGTCACTGTCTCCATCATGTGCTACAACACACCAGGGGAGTTATCTCCCTTTGTCTACACTGGGAGCTGTTTGCTTTGGAGGCAAATTCTCTCTCTCAATATAGTTGCATTATGGTTCAATCTGAAGTTTTATATTTTGCATAGGGTTTTTATTTTTTAAAGAAACAGAATTTCTCACGTTTTCCTCACTGGTTATCCTGGTTATTCAAAAAAAGAAATTGTACATCTCGGTACTGTCAAAATAAGTTTAATTTGCTTTATTTTGGTATATGATTGACTGGTCTAAAGAGTATACGGCTTGATGTGCACCTCTCGAAAGACTGCTTGCTCTACTTGGCCCTTTTCACCTCCAAGACTTTAAAGGGTGAATTGGAAAAAAATGAGACAATAAGTACTGGGCATAAAGAATGTCAGCAGATCAAGACAATTTCTTCCTTTTAACTTCATTGTTGAAACCATCTTTATGTTCTTCAGCAATAACAAATATTTCAAAGTAGCTGCTATGGTAGACATACTGGATGTTAGTTGGTACCATTTTTAAATAGGGCAAAGTAGACATCATTGAAGTTTTCTGGTGAAAACCTTGTGCCAAAATGATCGTCTATTCAAGGGTGTAGTGACAGCTCATTATTAAGACAGTCATAGTTGCAGCCATATCTGATGTACAACTGGCACCATTTCCATTTAGGACAAACTAGGTATCATAAGAAGTCTACTGCTGAAAATCCCATATTGATATAATCATCCATTTGGAGAGGAACAGAAATAAAAAATTTCCAAGTAATGACGATCTATTCAAGAGCAGTAATAAAAAGATTTCGAAGATGGTTGCTGTGGTGGCCATACTGGACATAAGATCAGCACCATTTTCATTTATGATCAACTGGACATCAGAAGTCTTCTGGTGAAAACCCCACATCAATATGACTTTCTGTTCAAGCAGAGATGTGACAGGATTTGAAAGATTGCTGTCATGGTGGCCACATTGGTTGCAAGATTAGCATCATTTATAATCAGGACCTGCATAAAAGGTATTCAAGTGAACAATCCATGTTGATATGACCATCCAATCAAAAGAAGCAGCGATAACGTGGATTTTAAGACAGCCACTGTGGCAGCCATATTGGACATCAGATCGGTACCATTTGCATTTAGGACTAACTTGATGTCCAAGCAGCACAATTTTCATCTGCGACCAACTAGATCATGGGATAAATGTGACTGTAAAGTTTCAAGGTAATCCTCCAAGTAGTTGAGTAGAAGCAGCACAACAAACCTGTGGTAATAGACTGACACTGGATATGTTCAACAGGCCATCCCATTAAGCTCTTCTGGTCTATGATTAGTTAGCTAATAACTGTTAAGTTAGTCTACTTTTGACTGCTAAAGTTGGTCTACTTTGGACTAATTCAGACTCATTTTTCAAGCACATGGTAGCAGCCATATTAATCAGTCATCTGCTTTATACAGTGCATAGCTTCCATAATTACCACATGTAGACAAATTTCAGTCACAGTATGCCAACAGTCTCTCTGTGCATGTGGCCAATGCAAGCAATTCACCGTATACTAATCACCATCAGAAATACATAACTACTGTAAAGCAGTACCTATATAATATACATTTCTGAGACTTGATTAAACTACAAATTTTAGTGGTAATGAGACACTAGGCATGCACAATGGTTACATTCCATGAAAATCATTGTTCAAGTCTGATACTAGCAGTACCCTCTCTCCCAAATGACATGCTAGAATTGAGACATTTGTAATTGATTTTTAAAGCCAGTTTCTTTAACAAGAGTACGCATTTACTAAGGCGTGTGCAGATGCTAAGCTGAATATGATTTATACTAATAATGTGGACACAGCTCTGCAGTCAATACGATTTTAGTTTTACAAAAGACCCTGAATGACTATCCCAACATAGCAGTGTATACATGACAAAAATGGGAATACAATGCCCAACCATTGGTACAAAACTTAAATGCATGCATAGATGGAAAGTGGTAACACTAACAGTGTAAATACTATTTTTACTCCTAATCATGGGCTTGATAACACCCAACCACCCCTGGTCAGCCTGCCTAAATGTCTCTTTGGTAAGGCAATTCGATACTGTCATGATATAGCCAACTGAGTACAATTAAAACCAACAAACCAAACCTTCGTTACTAGTGGTATTGAAAAAATACTATTCTATTCAGCTGTTATAACCTTCAGTTTCGATACAAACTTAGCTTTATTAGTATACTGCAGTAACAGGAAGAAACATGTCCAGGCCTTGCAAATAAAGACCACTATCATCTTAAATACTGTCTCTAGTACTGATAGACAAAGTTTTATCAAAAAATCTGCATAATGCATGTAAGCATAGCTAACAACCATCCAGGCTCGCAATTAGTGAAATTGGGGATAAAATTTGTGGAATTTTTGACATGAATTTGTGAGGGGATCTTCAAAGTTCGAGTCTGGGAATATTTGTCCAGCTGATAAAGGTAGATTGTGTTCAAGAACAAAACTCGCAATATTTCAGCATTGGTAGCTTGCAGATCTTCCATTCGATGGCTTAACATATTCCAGAGCTGAAATCTGCTGAGTTCTTAATTTTCCCAACCTCTATGTGCTTTTTGCTGCCAATGTGCTTTCTCACATTATCTCTGCCACCATGCCCAATGCTAAAATTTGTGGCACACTGTGTGCAAAAAGCATGATGTATATCGGTGTATGATGGCTGAATGCACGGCCAATTTTTGGTATATTCCAAACTAAACTTCACTTTTTGTGCAATACATTTCTTTTTCCTTGGTGGTGAAGACATTTTCAACATCGATGTCGAACGGTAATTCAAATCAGTGTTGGTGGTGCATCGCGGAACAAAATTCCCGATAGGCCCCAGTTTCTCTCAAAAGCATTTGTAAAACTACTCTTATACATATAGATTATAATATGCTAAAATGCTTGCTACCGGGCCAACTGTATCAAATGGCTACAGTTCTACTAATATCGTGACCAGCAACTCTGGACCGTTTCGGCAACTGCCGATATCACGACTAGCACTTAATGGGAAATTGGTTATTTTATTAAAGATTTAAAATAATTGAGAACTAGTAATTCGTGATTTTTTTCTCCATGTGGCATGAATCCGTGAATCACTGAAAAAGTCGTGAAATTCACGCCAAAATCGTGAGGGTTGGCAGCTATGATGTAAGTGACCGACAATCATACCTCTGTAGGCTCGTATGTCTTTCTCATACCCATTTGAAAGGTATATCATGATATTGATTCTGAACTAGATGTAACTGCATGCATCATTACTAGGCATGTCCTGCATGTACACAAAGCTTGTACTGTACATAAAGATAGAAAACAATGAGTAATGCAACCCATCCACCCCAAAAACAATGTATAGGTCTGGTACATGTAATGGCATAAAGAAATGGAGTATGAGAAGTCAGTAATATTTCTTTTTATGCCATTATCTTTTTGCAGCTTTTGTTGGTCCACGTCTCAGTTTCCAACCTAATGTTACTGCCTCAGAGGTGAAAAACTTGGCACAGTCAGTACCCATTCATTTTTGGCAAATGTAATAAAATGTTATATGGTCATGCCCATTAAAATAGGTAGGTTGGGTTCCCCCCACCACATATATTTTTACTTTTGGACAAAAACCTTCATTATGTATACATGTGCAGTGAAGGATAAAACAAATCTAACCCTCACAGAATAAGATTTAATCCAGGAAGCTGTCTTTTTATAACCCTCAAGTTATATTTTCTTATCCAACTAATATATCTGGGAAAAGCATATACTAAATATATTAGATGAACAAAATATTATTAAATACTTATTATTGTTGTAGAGTCAATTTAGAAATACCTGGACTTTCCACCCTCTTGTAATGATAAGGATTGATGCAGACATCCTTCTGCTTGGCACTGAAAGGGTACTCACAACATTCCAAGGGTTTCAGTTCATGATGACTCTGTAGGTCTGGCCATCTCCAAACACGACAGTAAATCACATGAGGAAGTCCCTTCCTGTGTGACACTTGCAACCTCCCATCAAGTGAACGTGGAATTGTCACACATTTACTTGGTTGGCCAGGACAACTCAAGGCTTTCTCCAAGTCTTCAAGAGCACCTTTTTTCTTTTTCAACTTCTTTACGAGAGAATCAACAGCCTTTTCTGCCCATTTTTCTTCCTCATCTCCTTGTTTCCATCCAAGGAGACGCTTGACAGCCGGACTTGTGAAGGAGAACAGACTGTTGAGACTAGATATTGTTGAGCTCATTCTAGATCAAAACCTAAAGTACAAAAGACAGTTCATTTAGTTGTAAGGTTAATTAATTATACAGGAAGGAGAACTCATATAAATTAGAAAATAGGAAGAAAAAAAAATTAAATAAAGCATCTTAATACAATGCCTCTCATGTGCTTCTTATGAACAAGTATGGTTAAAAATGGTATATTATGATAATAATAAAAATGGCTCCAAAAAGGCATCTGCATAGATGTACTTACAGAATACATTTGCTAAACATTTCAATTATATTCTCAAATGTCACAAACCATTTTAACTGTCTCTTCTCAACAAAAAGAATTTTCCCTAAATTAACAAGCACATAATAAAATGGGAAGGGGAGGAGCTTATTTTCTGACTCATTATGACAATGCATTCTGGAATGTTGGAGTAACTGATCTCCACTGCATCTGACAGAAAATCAATGCATAAAATGCAGAATAGTATTATACAGCATGGTTTTATATTTCAAGTAATACTATATTCAAACTTAATTGATGAAAGAAATAGAGAATCCTCCTCTACAGACAGAATGTAAAAAAAAGTTAAGCAAACATTTGATTCCATTAGAATTTGCATGTTCCTAATTTGATTAAATTTTTTGTCAGCTTTTACTCCAACAGCCAAAAACAGTGGCAATTAAAGTATGTGTGAAATTAGCTATAATAATCTGTTCATATGGTAATGTACAAGTAAACATGATTTTCAACTGCACATCAAAATGTTAATATTTCTGTTTGTGAAGTAAAATTGAGTTTAGTGCTACAAAACCAATTTTTATTAAGTGAATGAGAAGACACAGTCTATGACACAGAAAAATGCAGCCAGCTGTCAATGTAAACCTTGGAGAGATTGTCAAACATTATTTTAGAAGCACTAAACTTTGATCTACAGGCTTTTACTTCACAATTTTAAATGTCAACATTTTGTATGTATGTCTTATTCAAATTTTTTTTAATGTGTGTCTTGTTTATACTCAAACAATATTTTCTGATCAAAATTAATGAGTGAACTTTAATCTCAAAGCCTTGCTTCAATCTGTTCTGTCATCTGTATCAATTCTCTACGATTTGCGTACAATACTTGCACAAAACTGGAAAATGAGAAAATTGTGTTAAGTATGATCTAGTTCTTGACAGATATCATGATTAACCTTGTGAAAATATATATGGGTGGTCTTTTTTGTAAACATAACAAGACTGACACGTAGACTGCAAAATTTGCTAGTCCTGCTGAACCTTCGATAGTCTGTCCAAGAAACACTGACTGGCAACAACTGTTTAAATTCTGTCGGACAGTTACCAGCATCAAGCTAGTGGACTATCGCAATTGGATCTACTGGGACACTGCTTTATCTACACTGATTCCCTTTTAAATTAAAAGACATTTTTCTTTTTCCAAATTATATTTTATATAATACAAATGATGCAAAGTCTTTCCGTGGAATAGGCCATTTAATTTTCCATTTGGGTGGGGGTGATTTAAAAAAAAAAAAAACCCTTGAAAACTGTCATGATATGATTTGTATAAAAAAATGACCCTATTCTATACTTGATTCTTAGCTGAAAATAAACCATGATGAAAAAAATAAATAAATTTGAATTATAACAGTAGATTGAAGGGTTTGATGTTCACTGGGCAAACTGAATTTCCAGGAATTCAAGATAGGCCATTTCATATTTTGAACAATATGTGTTGAAACAATCTCTAATATTGTTCAGTGATGACAAGATGTTCAAATTGCTGTGGTGGACATATTTAATGTCATACTGGCACCTTTCATTATGACCATCCATTCTGGGGTGTAGAAAATGCAAGATTTAAAGACAGCCATTATGACAGCTATATTAGATGTGTGATTAGCACCATTTTCATTTAGGACCAACTACATATCATATGAAGCTTACTGGTGAAAATCCCATGCTGATAAAGTAATATATTTCGGAGAAATAGCGACAAGATTTTCTATATGCCACTGTAGTGGCTATACTGGAGGTCACATTGACGCCATTTTCATTTATGACCAACTAGAAATTACAAGTAGTCTTTCAGTGAAACCCCTTACTATATGAAAATTAATTCTGGAGAAGCAGTGATAGCCAGATTTCAAGATGGCCACTCTTGTGGCCATAATGGCTTTCATTTAGGAACAACTGGACATAATGTAGTATTTCAGTAAAAATCACATTGATGCAACCATTATTTACGGGAAGATAATATTCTCAAGACCACAGCTGTGGCAGTGACACCAGATATGCAAGTGGCACCATGTTCATTTAGAACAGACTAGATATCATAAAATTCTTGTGAAAACTCCCTTGTGAATATGACTTTTTTGTTCAGGAGTAGCAGCTATCCCTTTAACTTTAGAGTCTTAACTTTAGAGTCCATTGCTATGTAAACAGTTGATATGGGTGTGCCCAAGCCACAAAGTGCAGTGTGCTATAAATAAAACACCTTTTACCTATATGACTATGCACATAGGCCTGCCCTTAAATTTACAGCAGTGTAGTACAGTGTGACCCCGCTATAGCACGCTCTGTTATAACACAATTAGGAAATAACACGGTTGTGGTGTGGCTCCCAAAATTTGATATACATGTATTTTTCTTGTACACGAAAAAAGTTCTTTCTTAAAAATACGAAAAAAGCAAAATAAGTTTATTATCATTTTAGGGAAGAGATCGCGTATGAATAATACAAGACGATCATGGTGTGGCTCCTGAAATTTTATATGCATTTTTCTCATACACGAAAAAATAGTGTTTTCTTCTTAAAAGTACAAAAAATAACGTGTAAAAATTTATTCAGGAATCGCGCTGGGCTTCGCCAATGTCGCAAATTGTGATGTTTTTTTTTCCCCTTATTGGCGGCAAAATACACCTCTGCCGATTTTTTTATTATATTGGCGACATTGTTGGCTGTTTAAACTTGTATATACAACCATTGGTTTGGAGTGGAGAAAATCAGAGGCCCCATGAAAGGTAGCCGTAATTTGATATAAAATGCACTGAAATTTAACTATTGTTACACAAACAAATTCTTTGTCCATATTGACAAACCATCTTAACAGTGCATTGTTATATCATAATCCGCTTATGTTGACATCTAGCATGAGTTCTGTATGTTTTTTGATATCCGCTATTTTTTCAAATTTACATTTCTGGTAGCAGAGATCAACCGGACGAGGCATTATCTCATAATCTTTCGTATTTTCAGCGGCTCGCTAGCAATTAATATATTTACATAGACTGACATTTGTAAGTGGATGGTAAGTAAAATTCCTCCTCTTTTCACTCAGAATTAAATCCTTCAGAACATTGACATTTTCTGTAGTAATCCCTGTCATCAGACCAGAACACCTGCGTCTCTATCATCGATTGACCCTTTCTTTAAATTTCTGACACATGAGTGGAAAGCAGCATCACTCCACTACCATAAATGTAAAATAAAAAAACCCCAAAAACCAATAAAACACACACTCACTTGTCTATTCAATAGGCATGGAGGAACAGTAACTACAATTGACCATACGATGGCCAATTAATTTTTTTAAAAATGTACCCAGATAAAACAGTAGCTGAAATTTCAAAGAAAACATTACCTTTGAAGCACCGATTGTTATGAAAACGTACTAAGTAAATGGGAAAAAATCAGTCTCAATCATGCAATACAATTTTTTGATGTTGCCGCCACAATAAGAAATGGGCATTGGTTTAGTTCTCCAAAGTTGTCCTTTAGCGGCGACTTCAATAATGCATGCACTCTTCATCAAAGAAAGACGACTACAATCTTCAATAAAAACAAAGAACCTTTCTTCAAAGGAAGTCATTACTGAACTTAAAAGCAATGGAATCTGATGGACTGTTTCATTTTCCAACATGACTGGAACATATTTACTGTGCCGTGAAAGTTTCCTTTTTACAGGAAAAAAGTTTATGCTTACAAACTCTACCGACGGCGCTTAAAATGCAAACTTTTACTGACTTGGGACGTACTGAAAAGTAAATGTGATTCGTCATTCGTTACATGATTGTGCTATTTTTTCCCCACTGAATTCAGACCTATATGACATGTGACAAAATTATTGAATATTTTAAATGTGTGTATGTGCATATTTTCGATGGAATTACTTGTATTGTGGATTCAATGTATGTGACGTGATTCGTGGGTGAGAACACGGTGTTGATACTTTAGTCATTGCTATGCATTAGACATGTATATATAAACAGTATACACGTATATGTAACAATGCGTGGTTCTCTGAATAAAGTAAAATATTATATATGCCTTTCTCTGTTTTCACTATAGGTGTATTTCTCATTTAATATGAATCGATTTAAGATGATAATTGTGCCAATTAAGCACGTATTTTTGCACCCGTCTCCCCCCCCTTGCACATTTTTTTCGGGTACATGCATCATTTTCTTCTGCTAACTGACCTGGTTGCTTATAACACGGTTCAGTCTATAACACGGGCAGGTTCTATGGATCCCAACTACCGTGTTATAGTGAGGTCACACTGTATATGTTAAGTTCAACACAATTTTTTTTAACAATTTTAACTTTTTTGTAAACATCAATTATCTACAGACAGGTTAAGAGTAAAAACTGATCTTTAAAGTTGTTTAATTATTTTTCCCCACAAAATTTTTAATATGCTTCAAAATCTTAAGAGAACTCGTTCACCGTCAGATCAGTGAATCAGCGTAATCATCTGCAGCAGACTTTTCTCAGCTTTTTAATATACTGGTTCATTGTCTACATCT
Source organism: Megalonaias nervosa (assembly GCA_016617855.1). Taxonomy (NCBI): domain Eukaryota; kingdom Metazoa; phylum Mollusca; class Bivalvia; order Unionida; family Unionidae; genus Megalonaias; species Megalonaias nervosa. Next base: position 41,682 of record JAECUM010095484.1, read on the forward strand.
CCATCACTATAATCATCGAAATTTGATAAAAAAAAAAAAAATTGGTGTTGTCTACATCAACATCAGAGCCTATATCTGACTTACTGAAACCTTCATATTTGTAATTCTAATCATCCAAACTCTGGAAAGTGCTGAATGAAATCCACAACCTCCATTTTCTATTTCTTGAGTGGAGAATCAGACTCAGTTTCTTTAAATAGCAGATTACAACTAGATCTTAAATAGCAATCACATTATGTGATATAATGGCCATTTACTTCAATGACTGTAGTATCTAACAGACAGTTTTCCATAAAGGTGGTGCTATGAAAACCAGCACAAAATCACTGCGGTTTACTACATAGAATGTGCAAACACAATTCCATGTGAATTGTGATGGGGCGTCCAAACATGCTTGTATATATTTCTGGTAGAGGCATCCACTAGTGCTTCAATAAGAATAAGATAGAAGAATTCAAAAGTGCTTATATATAGTAAAGGGCTATAACACAATTTGCAAGATGACAATATGAGGCATCAGATCAGTACCATTTTCACTTAGGACCAACTAGACATTGCAAGAAGTCTTTCAATTAAAACCTTGTATTGATTTTACCATCTAATCGGGAAAAGTAGCTAAACAAGATTTTCAAGATGGCCAATGTGATGGCCATATTAGACATCTCATCTGCACGGTTTTCATTTATACCCCACATCAGAAGAAGGCTTCTGGTGAAAACCCTTTGTTAATATGACTTTCTGTTCAGGTCAAGTAGCAATAACAAGATTATAAGATATGGTTGCCATATTAAATGTCAGACTGGCATTTTTCATTTAGGACTTTGTAAACAAAAAAAAGGTCAATCATTGAAAATGCCATGTTGATAAGACCATATGCTAGTAGTTGTTGTTGTTGTTGTTGTTGTTGTGGGGCTTAACGCCATTTTTCAGCACATGATAGGCTATACATGGCGGCCAGTATTAATGGTGGAGGAAGAAACCGGGAAATCCCCGGAAAGAACCACAGACTCACGACAAGCTACTGGCAAGCTTTCTTACATATCCATATGCTAGTGAAGTAGCAAGATTTTCAAGATAACTAAACTCCATTTTGGGGATTGTTTTTAAAATCTTTTCAAAATTTAAAAAATAAATTTCAACATTTTATATGTCAAAATGATTAGTATATATAAAGTAATACTTGTGTCAAGTACTAGGCTAAACCAGCTCAATTATGTGCACAAATAAATTTTGGGTATTTTTAAAAAAATATTTTTATTTGGCTTGTGCTGTAGTTGATGGCATGTACTGCTATTTCTGTTGAAGGACTGTGCTTGTGGTTCACATTTAAGAGCAGATTCAGTGTTTTGTGTTCTTTTGTTTTTATTGTAAATAGCAGTGCTTGTCATTTAGTTATCCATCTCTCAGAGGAATACTTTTCCTTTGAGGCAATGGGATACATTTATGCTGTTAAGGAAAGCTGAAAGCTGTGCCTCTCAAGTCAGTGTTGGTTCCGATTTAAAATAAAAATAACGCAAAATTGTAAAATTCCTGAGAGTGTTAGTGAAACAGTTTCCACTGATTCTTTGGCTACATTCTTTAACCCATTTTATCCTGAATATGACTACAGGCGTAATACCTCATTCTATCCTGAATACGCCTGTGGTCGTAGTATCCCATTTTATCCTGAATACGACTATAGTCATACTCTACTATGTATGTGTGTAGCGTCTCTAGAAACACGTGTTATACATTACAAATATTTGTGTACTTCTTCACCAACACAGGAAATGGTTAAAGCATGCATGCACAGTGAAATTTAAAAAAAAAGTGGTTGGAAAAGAAATTGTTGGCTTGAAAATTGATCAATAAAATGATGGACAACAACTCAGATGTAAACATGGATGTTGATAACGAGGGTAGCGACACTGAAGTTGACAATTTGGATGATTCTGATGATAATATTGACTTAAGTGATGCGTTAGAATTGAATCAAGTTGATTAAAGAGATGATGCATGGCTTCATGCACTTTTCGACAGTGATTCAGAGAATGAAGCTGACTTTGATGGCTTTCTTGAGGAATGGGTCCGGATGATTTTTCACCTTGATTGCAGCCACGATTTAAATTGACAGAAGGGGCAACTGTTCAACACCCAGAAGAAGCCGATGCACAACGTTACTTTGGGATGATTTAATCTGGAAAAAACTTGTTGATGACACAAACTGCTATGCTGAACAGGAGCGAAGAAAAAATCCCCCCCCCCAAGTTACTAAGATGGATGCCAGTTGATATTCCCACAATGAAGGCCTTTATAGGCTTATGTTTTGCCATGGGAATAATTCGTCTTCCATCAAGACATAATTATTGGCAACAAAATAAGTATATATTTGTCACATCCTTCAATAAAATCATGTCTTGTGACAGATTTGATCTGATTTGGAGATACTTGCGTCTCCATGACAACGAAGAACAAGCTGCAGAGCCTCAGCCAGAGGGAAGACCAGATAAGTTAAGAAAATTAGATGGTACCTGGATTATTTAGACCAGAGATTTTCATCAAATTTCATACCCAAAACAAATGCAACTATTGATGAAAGCATGATAAAATTCAAAGGAAGACTCTCTTTTACACAGTATCTCCCAGCAAAGCCAACAAAATGGGGGGAGGGGGGAGGTGGGGTGTGTGTGTGAAACTATGGAATATGGCCGACAGGTCAACTGGATATATGCACAGATTCCAGGTATACACCGGCAAAGAAGACGGGCAAGAAAAGGGGCTGGCTTACAGAGTGGTAATGGATCTCTGCTCACACACATTTGGAAAAAATCTGACAGTCTATTTTGACAACTTTTACACAAGCACAGATTTATTGAGAGACTTGCATACTAGAGAGGTGATGGCATGTGGAATGGTCCATAATGACAGGAAGGGGTTGCCAAAAGAGTTGCTGCCAAAACAGCTGAAACTGAAGAAACATGAATACAAAGTCACACAGAAGGATGAACTTACATTTTGTGTTGGCAAGATACAAAAGCTGTTTGTGTCTTGTCAAATTTTCATGATCCAACATCACGTGGCTTTGTAAACAGACGTTCTGGTATGGCTGTTCAGCAACAGATTGAAGTTCCCAAAATGCTATCAGATTACCAGCAAAACATGAAGGGAGTAGACATCTGTGACCAGATGGTTGGGTACTATCTTCTTCATCACCAGTCAAAAATACTGGAGTCGAATTTTCTTTCACCTAATGGATACTTCGGCGTACAATGCGTATGTGATTGCACGGGACACAAATCCAGAGAAAACTGAAAGTATGTGGCCAACATTTCAGAGCTATCTGGAGGACTTAGTTGCGTCTCTGGTTGGTGACACTAGAGCTGGAAAGGCTGCAGCACTTGTTCCAGAGCCTACCAGAATAACAGTGCAACATACCATTGAAAAAGTGTTTGACAGAAAAAAACCTGTCATGAATGTTCACTGGCCTCTTAACCTGGAGAGAGAAGAGGGGTGACAAAATTTGGTTGCAGGGAATGCAATGTCCCTGTTCATACCGAATGCCAGGGAAAACACATTACTAGGTGTATAAACACTTAAAAGCTGATGTTTAGACAACAACTGATGTAGAATTGGCAGTTTTAAAAATGAAGTACGTTTTTGCAATGTGATGGAGACATTTTTATTCACCATTAAAGTAATATTGTTTTTACTGACATAGTGATGATGTAGACTTCAAAATTTGGACAAAAATTGTACTGATTAATTATCTTTATCTTACTGAAAGATTTCTAGGATTAATTGCTGACAAGTTTTCATGAGAAACTGCATGCTGAAGTACATGTTCTAGAATGTTGTTGTTGTTGTTGTTATAGGGTTTAACGCCACTTTTCAGCACAAGATAGGCTATACATGGCGGCCAGTATTAATGGTGGAGGAAGAACCCTGGAAAACCCCGGGAAGAACCACCGACCCACGAGAAGCTACTGGCAGGCTTTCTCACGTACCCACGTTAGCCGAGCCTGGACTCGAACTCACGCAGACAGAGGTGAGATGGCAGTGATCCGTAACGATCAGCGCTTTAGACCACTCGGCCACTCGGGGCATGTTCTAGAATGTGAAGTAAACAAATTGTTCCAGGTGTTTTGTTGTCCAACTTTAGTAAAATTATTATAACTTTTGAACTAAAAGTGCTAGAAACTTCAAATTTGGACCAAAATACTAGAAATAGAATTATCTTTATTTTCTTCACATACCATTTGGAGATTTCATTCATCTTCATGAACAAAAGATTCACTGAACATCATGGTATGTTTTTTAATTTGTTTTTTTTTTCTTCTTTCAAGTCATATTTCAAAATACAGTTGTGAGCATGTACATTGGTAAATGGTAACGAAACATATATCACTGTGTTGCAAATTTTATTACCTTTTCAGAGATACATAGTTTTTTATACTTTAAAAAAGAAATAACAATGTTACAACATTTTTAGTAAACATGGTGAAGGTCATCACAATTTCTGCTGCTGTATGATGCTCCGTTTTACCACAATGTATTTAGAATTGCTTCTCAGGAATCAGGCATTGCAGTTGAAATTGGTAAACAGGATAAAATGGGTTAACTCATTAACCCCACATGCCATGTTTACACATCTTGAGGTTGTACATTACTTCCAAGCTCAGTACCATCAATATTATTTACCACCAAAGTCACTGGTATTACAGAAAAGTAGACAGATTAGTTTTAAAATAATATCATATTACTACTAATGTAGACTTCTACTTGCATTACAAAATACAGCTGGAAAACTAATTTTTGAGACCCAATTTTTTTTTTCAGGCTAAAATTTACCAGTTAATGAACCAGTTTGTTTTGAATTTTAGACTTTATGGCCTGAGATCTAAAGCAGACTGGTCCAAATTGCACATGGACAGGTTAGCTTTTGCAAAAATTACAATAAGTTTGAGATTTGTAACAAAAAGTGGCAAGGACACAATAATCATGGACATACAAACAAAATTCCAATTTTTACCCTTCTGTACATGCACAAGTGAAATAGCCAATACAAAAGATCTTTTATACACACACCCTTCTGGCTAAATGAAAATCTCTTGGAAGCAGATGTATTCGGTTGCATTCAGAAGTAACTCACAAAATGTGTTTCCTACCCAGTTTTAAGGTGCAAATGAAAACAATATCCAGGGGTTCACGAGTTAAACTGAACTGGGAATGCACATAAATGCTTGGCTTAACTGAAAAGAATGACTGCATTAAAGCAAATGAACCTCTTCTCAACACAAATTGAATATACAATACTATACTGATATGACTTTGTTTCATGGTCCAAATACATAATCGACATAAACACAATTAATTCATGAACTGGTATCACAGACATCTCTTTCCATGGGTAGTCTTCATGCATCAACTATTTAAAAGTCAATCAATAATGTCTACCAGCCCCCTCTATGATGGAGCATTACAACATCTGCCTGCAGAGTTGCGGAGATGATTTTAAAGTATTTATCACAGAGTAAGCACAGAGAAAACTAAATGCACCACCATGATACCTGGACAAACAAAAAATTGCACAAGTTGAATTGCACACACAGCATAGATAAAGTTGTTTTAAGTAGGTATACAGTGAAACTGTTTGTTGAGACCAGTGCTACAATAATAAAATAAAAATAAAAAAAATTTAAAAAATGGCCAAAGCATCCATTAAAATCAGATCACAGCTCAATTTTGACCACTTTCTCTCAGTGCATTGGTCATCTCTTTTGAGATTTTACTGCAATGTGCATGATGGGAACCAACTATTGACTACCACTGCTTTAATTGAAAGGTTACCATGATTACAATGGTAATATAATTCTCCTTTTACTAGCATTCTCCAAAATCTTGATAGGAAAAATCAATAGCTCTTAGACATCCAGTTCCAAGGATGAAGAAAGTGCACTGCTGAGATAAAAACTAAACAACAGAAATCGATAGTCACTGAAAATACTTCATTCTGATGAATTACAACCCAGTGATACTCCATCAGTCCAAATTAGTTTCTGTGTCATAAAAAAATGATGTTGTAATTATGTTATCCCTAAGGGGTAAACCCCCCCAACTTAACCAATAAAACTATAACAATAGAGACATTTGCACTGAAGCTTAATGATAAAAAAGGACCACAAACCCGTCGAAAAATTAAGAGAGAAATATACAAATAAGATTTGTTGTCTCCAAGACAACCGATAAATCCCCAAGTTCCACACACCATAGAATTTTATCCAACCAAGAGATTTACTTTCATGCAATGCAGAGTAACTCAATTTAACAACCCCACACAGGTAAAGCCTGAAAATCCAACATGAACCAGTGCTGATTTCTGAAAACTACATTCATTGCCTGATGTTTTCCATGGACATAAATAAACATGAGGCCCAAGTAGTCCTGATATCATTCACGTTACAGTTGACACATGTCCACTTGTGAAGGCAAATTCACACATGTATTGAAACTGTAGAAGAGAAAGAAAAACTTGGAGCGCAAAGTTGTTACACTGTCCATTCATGCTGGTGTCATTTATCTTCTTTCCTAGACCATACAGTATCACTTCTCGACATTGAAAGGACACCATTTCAAAAAAAAAAATTTTCCCCCTGAATCTCTCTCTTTACCTGTGGACTGGACTATGATTCTTTACATAGAAACTGTTTATAATCTACATGGCCAGGATCTCACTTGGTTCTTCAGAAACGTACCATTTACATCTACATTACCGGTAACCTTCCTAAGGCTCCTGTTTCTCCACATATTTTGTTTGAAAGATGTTATAAAAAGTGTATGTACACTGTAGATATCAGGAGGTTGTTTACTGTTCTGGACATATACAAATATTTTTTTTAAATGAGTGTGAAATCAATGCTCAACGATGGAAAGATGCATGAACAACCTTTGCAATACAGTATACAAGTAGATCTAGTCTAAAGTTTTGTTCCTTGCCTCTCATTCTATTCACTAACTCATTCTTTCCCCATTTTTATTTCCTATTATCTAAAAAAAAGTATCAAAAAACAGCCCAAAAATATCACACTGTACAGGAACAGTGGTCATCATTTCACCATTCCCAGATCAACATCCATGCTGATGAAGGTAGCTTCTCACCTTTTTTTTTGATTCCTTTGGCACATGGCCGATTGCAGAATCATATTTCCATTGTGTTTAAAAAGTTCTGTGCTGTCAAAGTAGCCTTTGCATGAATATTTATATCCTTGCTGTCTGGATTTAAGTGGTATAGCTGTATGATGGAAACCGGATGTTTAACTATTTCTGTAACTGTTTCTACTTTGAGCTATTTCTGCTGGCCTGTATATTGGCATCTTCTTTGAAATCAGATCTCGATTGTCCTACGTGAAGATCAGACAGCTACCACTTTGGGGTCATGTTCTGGTGACATGTTATTACCATAATCACTAATTTTATTAAACAATCAGATGAAGTCTTATATCTTCACATTTTGGTATCTGAACAGTGTGGCTAAAGAGCACCACCGTGTGCTGAACAATTTGATTCATTTTCAGATTTTCGCAAGCAGCATTTCCATCGGCCAACTGAAATGCCACCAGAACATGACCCCTAAGCAGCTGCTGTCAGATCTTCATGTGGGACAATGGAGATCTAATTTCAACCAGACTGGCAGTGACTATGATATTTGGTCTGATACTGTGAGGCAGGTTTGCTGAAAAGTTTCGTTGAGTTTCATTTATAGATTTTTAACAGCAGCCATTCCAGAAGAGGAATACATGTATGTTTATGTGTGGCTGCCACCTTCCCCTACACAGCAATGTGTTCACTATGAGTCATGATGTGGACAATCCATGACAACCACTACAACCTGTCCATGATAAAAAGTGAAATGATTATGGTACATCATGCAAGTGTGGATTTCCAAAATACATGACACATACTATAGAGCATTGGTTTATGCATCAAACAACATATCTGGATTTTATTTAATTGCCTGGATGTCAGAGTCTGTGCAATTTTCATTTTGAATCAACCACTTTACTTTCCAGAGATTTTTTGGAAACAGCAAGTTCCCACAGTAAACTGAACAAGTAATTTAGAGTTACTGCCCTTCATTCCCTACAGTGCTTATTCGGCACAAAAGGAGTTTCTGGTCATGCCAAGTTTAAAAATAAACAGTTTAAAAACAAACACACCCAATCATTTGAATTTTAGTCTGAATCTACCACATGTATATGCAAGGTGCCTAAAATGTAATTTACATGCAAAATGATCTAGTGGACTCGTTTCAAAATGTTTTCAATGCAGCTTGATAAGGATGGTATGGGGTGTATGGTAGTATCATTATATACAGTAGTAGACAAAGAAAAAAGGAAGGATTTGATAGCTTTATCACACCACTGCTAAGGGAGCTATATCAGAATCATATTTTGCGAGGGCATGTCGTAAGAAGCACTCTAAAGTTGGATCATAACTTCCTCAGCCATCATAGCAGTTGATTAGATTTTCCCCTGGTTACTAAGGAAGCAACACTGTTAATCAGGGAGCAACCCTAAATAAAATTTTAATATAGCTTGTTATAAGAAACATTCCTACCAATTCTGATCAAAACTGACTCATTCTGGAGATGCTGAAAACAGGTTTTTCATAAAGTACAGCTCATGCGATTTTTTGTTCCTATACATGCTGCAATAGGGGACTTAATTCCCTCCATGCTCAATCCATAATCAAGCTGCAGAGCTAGAGGGGTAAAACCTAAAAATCACCACCACCACTTGACAGGCAGGTCTTGTGCTTCTATAATGCAGTGGGGGCTGGTCAACATTACTGACTGACATCTGAATTGCCAATGCATGAAGACAAATCACTGAATGACTTGGATGTTATGATACATAACAATAAAGTTTCAGGTGTGCAAAATAGGTATCATTTACGATTAAGTCACATCTTGGGGCAAAGGGGCAATTTTTCCAACAGGAAAAATAGCAGCATAACAGAATTATTTTGCAATCAAAACATTCTTATAGTCACAAAATTTAGGATAATAAAAAAAGATCAATCTTCCACCCAAATATGTATTCTATATTAAATAAAACAAACCAATATATGGAAACAACAGAACAGAGCAGAATAGAGTACTAGGTATTTTAATAATCCAGATCTAGAAGGGTTGCTTCAAAGGGCAGATGGGAAGGCCTGGGGACAAAGTTGGAGATCCACAACTTTATTTCTACATAGCTAGAGTATTGAGTGCCAATGATGACAAATCAAACATATTTCAAAATATGATGAATGGCTGTATAAAGATTTAAATTTAGAAAATGTATATTTAAGCCACGCAATATAGTCACGAAGGTGAATGCCTGAATCACACACTACTAAAATTTAGTACTACAAAGAACAAAGAAGGTACATTTACCATTACCTCTGACAATGACATTTTGTGGAGCTAGGTGAGAATGAAGACATGCTATTATCATACTAGTAATTTGGCACATTTAAATGCTTTGCCTATTTGGAGTCATTAAGCATCATTTTATTTTGTGAATGTAATAAAATTCACAAATATCACTACTCACACATGCAGTAAAGATCAATAAACAGTTTTCAATCATGATGCATACGAACTGAGTACCATGAGGACTGACAACGGAACAGGGAAATCAAGACATCAACAAAATTTGTGGAAAACTCTAAAAACAGTATGAAATGCATTTAATTTGTAATTTTATCTCTATTTTAGTTGGCTTATCCAATCACTAAAAAGAATGACAATAAAGTACATAATTGGATGTCTTTAAAAAATGCTTCAAATTTTCAGATTATATTACTGAGTCGATATACTTAGAGGTCGACTTAACACAGATTTTTCCATTGGCCTGCAGGGAGAGCTTACATGGAAATCAAGTAGCCTTTTCAATCAAATAAGAATAATGACTTTACTTGCATGTGCCTTAAGCTATCAGCATTAAGTAACTGGCACTTATAGGCAAGTGGGTCTGAAGCTACACTGACCCATGTTTGGGGTAACATGAAATAATCACCAACAGTAACTTAATCACCAACAGGAACTTTATAAGATGATGTCAAATAATGACTGGACAGATGATCAATCTCAAACTATTTAAATGGTTACAATGCTATCATGTGCCACTAGACCAAAACTTTTCTTCATTTTTCCCCATTTCAACTAAAGTTTGGATTGAATGACTAAAAACTGATCCCTTGATTACACATACAAGAGTGGTTTCATCTCCCTAGAAGTTTCATATATTAGCTTGTTTAAAATAACTTGTATGTGTTATATTCTGCATTATATACTGTACGATACTGTATTAAAAACAAAATGCTAAAAAAGAACTTTTCATTTCAGTAAAATCATGAAACTGAAATTTAAAAGTTAAAAGTGTCATGTATTTATATTTTTTATCTCTATGTAGTATGATCATTGTAGTTACTGAATAAATTATTTATGACCAATATCAGAGTTATCTGTCTCTTTTCTATATCCCACTTAATGTTATCGTTTTGTGATTTTTTTAATACCAGATATGGTTGTGGCATTTTTAAAAATCCTGTAACATGTCAACCATTCCATATCAATATCAAAGCAAAATCCAACTTAAAACATGTTTCTGGGACCTGCAATAAAAAAACAGCTACTGATTAAAAACTTAAGTTGGACCTGAAAAGCTGGGATAAATTAAATCCAAACAAGCATGAGATTAGTATAGATTTGCAATCTATATGTAATAAATTTATGTCAGCAGTGGGCAAAATACAGCATGTGACCTGGATTTATCTGCAAATTTACATCATAGGGTGTGGTTTTAAAAATCACTTATCAGTCTGCAACCTGGAGGAAGTTGCTCATGCCTGCTTTATGTAATGGTTTTCAAATTGCAAAGTACCAGATTCAGTCAATGCAAAAATTTAGACTATCAGGCATCAACTAGCTTGTGAAATTCAAGAAGTCATATATTACACGTATAAAGATTTCAAAATAATGTGACGACATCTAATGATTGTTAATAAAATTTCATCTAAATGCTTTTGACATATCCAAAATCTATTTTTATTTTTATAAATCAGTGGTTCTGGGTCATATCTTTTTGCACAAATTATAATATTAAATGCAGTAAAATGAAATAAATACATATGCTGACCTACGAAGATCATTTTATAAAAATAATGCACAATGTGTGAGAATATTCGGCAAAAACCTCCGAATTACGTCTTTTATGAGGTCACCCACGCTAGCAAGAACATTAACTCTTCTAGCATGTGGGTAAATAAATGAAAACAATGGCAACAATATGGCATAAATTCAGTTAAAAAACACACAAAAACTTCACTTTATGACAAAGCAGTTATTTATACCAAGGAATTAGATTATACAAACATGTTGGCATTCATTACACTAAATATATTACAAAATTTGGCACAATGTTTGGTGTGTAATGTATTTTCAAGGTTAGACTAGGACTTCATATTTACAAATGACAGATTTTATCTAGAGGCATTGGTAGGCCTATTTAATTAAAAATTTTCACGTCTAGTAGAGACAAAATGGAGTTAAAATTAAATTATTTTGAAAAAAATTAAAACCAGTTCATGGCATTTGTTGTGAATATCAATTCTGAACACTGGCATTGTGGGAAACACAAACAATCAATCTGTACCATATCGAAGTACTAAAAACAAAAAAATAATCATAAATATTTTGTGAGAACTTGGGGCCAGTTCCTTCTCTCTCACTCTCTGATTACAGATTAATACTACTTCATGAACTGTATAATACTGCTCAAAATTGGCCAGAATAATTAAGAAAATATCAAGAATTTTTGACAACCAAAATTTAATGTTGCAACATACACAATTTACACCAAAGAAATGTAGAATTACTCTGATAATAAATTAGTGGAAAACCTGTACAGTGTGAAAAAGTGATTGAGGAATTTGTCAAGAATATTGGCCACATGACTGACTTCCTTTGTAGAAGTAGTCAAAGTAAGTTATTTTTTCTGTTTATTTTTTGGTCATTAATTGTGAAGATATAAAAACTGATAAAAACTATCTTCCCATAATTAAATTCTGTTACATTGAACACAGGAGTCTAGACTGAACTACAAAGTTGCTGTATTCCTGCGATTAAACCAATGATAAACTTTACATTTAAGTTCAAGATTCATTTTATCACATGTACATCGTTTTGGGTGTAAACAAAATTGTTTTGGTGGTACATATTGGTTATATTAATCAGGTTTGTCGGGAAAGGCTGAGGGATTTACCAGTTAAATTTTTTATGTCCCAAAATTTTTAAATAAAAAAGAAATATCCTCCCCAAATAGCTTAAAAAAATAATCCTTTTCCAATTAACCAACATATTGGCTTGATTACTTGATTAAAACATGCAGTGAAATTACATGTATTGATACCTCAATACCTCATGGTGTGGATGTATATATACAAGATGCAGTAACATTTTACTGAAGAACCTCAGCACAATTATGGTCTGATGGTGCCAAATAAAGTTTTTAAAAAATCGTATGGGTTGTATACAGCTCACAGAATTTATCTGAAGCATTATGATTATCCTGGAACAGTCTGTGTTCATTACTACTTAACAAAGTAGCTCCAGTTTCAAAAGAGTTATCTTATGCAACTTTTATGCAGCCATATTTAGTATAATAGAAGAGACAATGCACTTTCAAAAGAAAAGAGCTCCCAACACAATCTAACTCAAGTATGAATATAAACATGATGTGGACAATAGTTACGACATCACTGGCATGTGCTTATTATTATGAGCTTTCATCTGAAGGAATTCAGCCGATAAAAGATTTTTAAGCACACACACACACTAAATATATATATATATATATATATATATATATATACACACACACACACACACACACATATATATATATATATATATATACACACACACACATATATATATATATATATATATATAAAATAAAATACAAAACAAATGCTGAATGTACTAAAACTGAATAGTAAGCTTAGTCAGTACAAATAATATCTGCTTTTAAGTCCTCTGTTGAATGAAATATCTCACCTATCCCAAATTTATCTGACCTACAAAAAATTAACAAAATCTTCATGTTGATACCGGAAAAGTCATATGATTGTCTAGTCACTGGCTAATATAGGAGTCAAAAAATATAGTTTTATGCCTAAAGAACAATGTCATAACTGGAAATACTTACTATGTCACTCTGACTCCACAAAAAAGAATTTGCTCATGGTTTCTAATCCTTACTGAAATAACATAGTAATTCTCATGACCACAGATTCTCTAGACTAACACTGATGAAAATGTTGGTAAAAGCTGTATTTAAAAGGAATTTAAAATCCTCCTACACTTACTAAATTACCACTTGAAGATCTGTGACAGATAATTTTGACTACTGTACAAAACTCTTCTCCCACTGCCTTTCCTATCATCATGAAAAAGGATAGCACAGACCTCCTCCACACCAGAGTAAATCCTCAGATCTTTATTTATCCAAGCTGTGATCTAGATTTAATTACAAGTGAGCACTAGGTAGACTTTGACTTCAGGGCCCTTAGCAATGCTTCAATGATCACTAACAATACCCCTAGCATGGTGATTAATGAATGAGGTAACATTGTACTGCCTGACCTCCAACAGCAGATCAGGCATTACATGTAAACGGGCCTGTCTAAAGCAGCTCATATTCAAATACAGTAATGATTTCAGTGACAACACAAAATATCTTAATCAATGCATAGTCATGAATTAATTAAAGGAGATAATTTGTTTTCTTGACCTTGTATCATTCCTTCTAAAGACTAAAATGACATAGCGTCAAATTTTATTAATGCACTGTAATGTTTGGATAATGTGCATATATATCTATCATGTTTATCAACTATTAAATGTAAAGCCAGCAACACTGAGTTTTGAAAAACTGGAAAAGTTCTAGTGTGAAAGATGTACACTACTTATTGGTCTAAGTCCAAAAGAGATCACTTGTCTGATCCATCAAAACAGATAAATCCAATTTTCCCTCAAATTATGATGTTTAATAAAATATATAACACTGGATCAACAGGCCATGAGATTAGCACTAAATTAAACAAAGCTTTGGTAAAAATAAATAACTGGTGTGAATACAATGGTATGAAGATAAATGCAGAGAAATCAAAAGCCATGATCATAGGTAGTCTAGCAAGAGTAAAAACTGAGAAAAATGATTTCAAAGTAATGATAAAAGGAATGAATATACAACTTACAAAAGTCTAAAAATGAAAAACTACTTGGCATCATGATAGACAACATCTTGTGCTGGAAAATGCAAGCTGATAAGGTCATTAAAAAAAGTTAACTCACTGCTTTATCTCTTGAACAGAATAAAATCTTATCTCTCTCAAGAACAGAGAAAGATGTTCTACTACGCATATATCAAGCCAGACCTAGTTGTTGTTGTTGTTGTTGTTGTTGTTGTTGTGGGGCTTAACGCCATTTTCCAGCACACGATAGGCTATACATGGCGGCCAGTATTAATGGTGGAGGAAGAAACCGGGAAATCCCCAGAAAGAACCACCGACCCACGAGAAGCTACTGGCAAGCTTTCTCACATATCCACATTCGCCGAATCCTTGACTCGAACCCACGCAGACAGAGAAGCCAGACCTAGAATATCGTCGTTCTATCTGGGGTAATAGTGGTGCAGAAAATCAGGAAAGATTAATGAAAATTCAAAACAGAGCAGCTAGAGTTATTCTCAGTGTATCCCCCAGAGGTGTAAAATTGAGGGTAAAAAAACCCTTGGGTGTGGTTTTAAATGCAAAATAAAAAAAAAAAAGGGGAATGTACTCACAAATTTTCATATGACCCATACTTTTTCAGCTTGAAATAGGATATTGCAACCTGCACAACATACTCTCTCTCTCTAAAAATACAAATAAACCAACACACACAAATGCACTGTCCATTCAAAGGATAATTTTATTAGTTCATTTTCCTTTTAAAGTCATACTTTTAACAGTCTTCTTATGAACTTTTTGCAGCAATATTATAGACCAACAAATTACATACAAGCCAATACAAAAAGCCAAATAAATCTTTTTAACCAAATGACAGTTAATTTACTGCTTGTCATAAAATGTGTACTATCATCATTTTCATTGTACTTTGTCCTAAAACACATTCATCCAAAAATCAAAGAGGCTAATGATTCATCTTCTCTTTAATAAGTTACACTTGAACTTTTAGATCTTTCTTTTGTTGCTGCAAAGTTAAAACCAACAAAATCTTCAATGTGATAATGTGTTCTACATATATCTTGTGGCGAACAATGGCAGACTTTTTAAAATTGTTAAACCCTGTCATGAAAGGATTATTCACTTTTGCAGTCTTCACAATCACACGATCAGAAGTCACACCGATAATCCCAATGGACATGCCATATTCCAGTCAAGGGAATTATTTTCTCCATTTTTCATTAAAGTTATTCACAGTTACTCTTCTGTGTTCTGCTTCTTTCACTTTCATGGCTAATGATTCTTAGTGCATGCCGTTTTAATCTGGAGATCATTTTCTAGCGCAACAAGCATCTGGATGACATCTTGCTGAGCTCCATGGAAATCGTGTGATTTGTTTAATTCAGTCCTACTACTTTTTACAATGCCTCATGGAAGATTGGTCAGTTGACCAAATGAACTTCTTTAAATAAAGTCTTTATTATTATTATTATTATTTTCTAGAACAGAAAATGTAAGACAAGGTGGATTCTTCCTTAAAAATTCACTGCCAATGCAATCATTGTTACTTTTTAATTCACCTCTCTCCATCTAATTACAGCAAGTCTGTTGCAAAATAATTGGCCCAGGGTCTATGGATTGGTGTCAAGTGTTTACAGTATGATAGGTCACTTTATGCTACAGCAGAACTCATTTCGACATGATATAAAACCACTACCAATCAGCAACAACACTGGTCTACTTTCATTTACTATATACAAGAATAGCAACATTAAGCAATAAGATCACCTCCAAATACGACATTTTCTAAGACCAATTGGTGGTCTCAGTATTACTCTGCATGGTAGTTTTTGGAGGTCCGATGTTTTTACAGTACAACAAGACAAGTAGGTTATTTATTACGAAGGCAACTGCAGTAAAGTACGTTACACAATGATACATCAAAAGCAGCTAACCTGGCCAGATCCGATAGTAGAATTATACCCAGCACCCTTTTTATCACCAGTCTGACAAGTTAACCACTGAGACACCAAAGCTCCTTAATATCAACTGCAACTTTTCTGCACTTCACTGAGACAGACAGCATGCATCCCATCTGATTAAAATCAGGTCTCCACTGTCATATGTGAAGATCTGACAGCGACTGCTTAGGGGTCATGTTCCAGTGACCTATGTTATTAACATAATCACTAATTTTATCACCCAATCATATGAAATCTTATATTTTTGCATTTGAAAGACTAAACAGCTTGGCTGAAGAGTATCAATGTGTGCCAGGGCCTTATTAACCATGAATGTGGCCTCACTGTAAAGTCAGATTCATCCAACTGATTTTCAGTCGAGAAGAATCAGTACATGCACCTCTTTAAGTAGCCATGGCTTCACTGACATGCCGGATGTCAGAATGAGCAGCTACGTGCTGCACATGTTGGACTGATTTATCCTTAGAGAATAAAATAAGTCTGATCAACGAGTATGAATCTGTGCCAAAACCACCAATGAAGAAACAATTGACATAGGAAAATCTATTGTTTCACATATTCAAAAGAAAATAGAATTCAATAAGTGCAGATGTCAAAATTTTGGGAAATTTCTAACAGGTACCCGTCAATCTCAACTATCGGTTACCAGGTACCCAATCAAAGGGAACTGTATTAAATGTGAACCTGAACTGCTTTGTTGTAGGTTCACACATGCCAACCCCCAAGAGAGGTTTTAAGTGTAATTTATTACTGATATAAATGGCAAAAAAGCATAATCTGAACATAAAAAAATCTATATATTACATGCCATAATAACAGAAAACTTTATGAAAAATATATTTTATTTAATGTACATTTACTTTTGTTACTTACCTGGATCTGCAGTTAAAAATTTTGTCACAAATCGGCTAAATCCATGTGGATTAGTAGTTAATACAAGGGTACAGACACAAAAAGAAATTGATAAATTATTTATGCATAACACTCACTTCAACTAGTCTACATGTCTACAGCAACTTTCACGAATAGTCATAAAGTCCACAAGCAATTACTGTTGTAGGACCCGCCATGGTTCATCCCTTAATGACAGTCCGGTGCAACATGTTCTCAAGTTTAACAAAATCCCTCTCCTCTAACATTTTTCATTTTAATATCAGTCACATCAATACAGCCCATATTATTTTTTATATCTGGCACCATTTATTTTCAACATATGTAGTATGAAAATAGAATGAATCTATGAAAAGTGGTTTCACATTCAAGAATCATGTCTGTTTTCTTCTAACTGTTTATGTAAAATTATATTGGTGACTTCAACAGTCATCACCCTGACTGGGGCTACTCACACACCGATTAAGATGGGGCACACTTGGCAGAGTGGGCAAGGAACAATGACCTCCTTTTGACCCACATCTCCAAACAATGTGGGACCTTTCACTCTGCAAGATGGCAAAAAGACTTTGGAACTCTGCTGGGTTAGCTCCATTGGTGACCATCCTCAGTCAGTCAGTGTAACTGTTTTAGATGACCTGCCACACAGTCAGCACAGACCAATACTTATTCACATTGGACTAAAGCTGCCGGCTATACACAGCTCTTCACAGCGGTGCTGGAACTTCCGCACTGCAGACTGGACGAAGTTTGCTGACATACTGGAGCGTAGCATAGTCACCATACCATCTCGCTGCATCCCAATCAAGGAATCCTACCGCCGCTTCCAAAGAGCCATATTCAACGCAGCCACCCAATCTGTCCCTTGTGGTCATCATCCAGTCTATACCCCCTGTTTGGATCAAGAATGTCAGGCTCTTCTCAAGGAATATGAAGCATCTGGACACCCAGACATAGCAGATCACCTGATCGATTCCCTGGACACCGCCAGGTGCACTCGTTGGGAGGAAACTACAGGATCACTCAACTTTATGCGCTCCAGCCGGAAATGCTGCAGCTTGATTCGAAGACTTCGCACCGCTCAGCAACCACCAGTTCAAGCTCACCCTGTTGTCAAGCCAAATGCTGTAGCTAGCCACTTATTACAAGTGGCAAAAGCACCCCTGGAGAAAAAGCACAGACGTAAATTACGAGATGAGAAGCGACAATACTGCTGTCAAAAGTCAGATGAACTAGATCAAAATACTCCAGAGGCATTTACAACAATAGAACTTGAAATGGTGCTATGCAGCATCAAATCAGGCAAAGCAGCAGGATATGACAACATCCTGCCTGAGTTCCTGAAGCATCTTGGCCAGAAGGCAAAAGAAATGGCTTGCTGCTTTTTACACCCGGGTTTGTTTGGTTAAAGTGCATGCCGACTTTGTATCATCAGGCAAAGATTATTGTGATACCAAAGACTGGCAAAGATCCCAACAATGCAGCGAGTTATCGGCCAATCTCCTTGCTTTCAGTCTGTTTTAAGGTACTGGAGCACCTGATTCTCCAAAGAATTGGCCCTGACTTTGAGAATATCATAACTGTTGAGCAGGCAGGCCTCAGGCATGGCCATAGCAATTGCGATCAAGTCCTTGCCCTGACTACAGTTGTTGAAAACGGGTTTCAGAGGAACCTTAAAACTGGAGTTGTTTTTCTAGCAGCAGCATATGACATGGTCTGGCATGCAGGGCTACTGTTGAAAATTTCCAGAGTATTGCCGTGCTGGATAGTTGAGACTACTGAACTGTTCCTTCACAACAGGCTCTTCAGAGTGCACATCAGAGAGAACTGCAGCTCAAGGAGGCGTCAGACTAATGGACTCCCACAAGGGTCTGTTCTTTCGCCAAGTTTGTTCAATGTCTACATCAACGACTTACCTGTAACACAGTCACGCAAGTTCATGTATGCAGATGACATTGCTCTCGGGACCCAAAGTCGCTCATTTGCTGAGCTTGAGGGGGGTATTGAATAAGGACCTGGAGGATATGACTGACTTCTTCAAGAAATGGTGTCTACAGCCAAGTGCAACAAAGACAGTCTCCAGCGTCTTCCACCTTAACAATGCAAATGCGAACCGTGAGCTTTGCATCCTCCTCAATGGGCAATCTACAAGGATGAATTTTAAAAGAACTGTGATACACACAAGTGTTGTTTCAATAATGCCTGCAAATTTGACAAAGTAAATGTTCTTGTGTGGCAATAGTTTAGCCAAGCTAGGATGAAAAACATTCCAATATCAGGCCCTATAATCAAAGAAAAGTATTTTAAAAAAAACACTATAAATTTTGGACTTTAATGGATTTAAGGGATGGTTAGATCACTGGAATATGTATCTTAAAAGAGATTTATCGTTAGCGAGTTCCAGTGTCAGTTTAGATATAGTGGAATAATATCGAGAAAATATCAGAAAGGTTATAGTGATGTGTGTGTGTGTGATTTGGATTTTTATTTTTTTAGCTTTAAGAATTTTTCATATAGCTATGATGTCTGCAGTGTGGCAGTTTATAGTGATGAATAGCACTGAAGCGTCATACTGCAGACATGTAGCATGATGTCCCACCCTGCCACCTACCAATCACATTATCCTGACACCAGGCCGACCAGTCCTAACAATAATCTCTTAAATAATGAGCAAGGCAGCTGTAGGTACCATTTTTATAAGTCTCTGGTATGACTCAGCTGGGGTTCAAACCTGTGATCTTCCACATCTGAGGCGGACAGTCTAATCACAAGGCCACTGAAGCTGTCCAATTATAGAGATTATACTCCAATTAACTTATTTAATTGCAACAAGACCAGGTTTTTTTTTCCATGCACTTCTTGACAAAACTTTGTGAGTAAATGGTCTCAAAAGGCCATAATCCGCCAAGGACAGGACAAGTGTTACTTGTATGCAGTGATATGGGTGAAAAATTGAAACTGTGTATCGGCAAGGCCCAGAAACCCTGCTACTTTAAGGATTTTAATGTTACAAATCTGCCAGTGACATGCTGCTAACAGGAAATTATTGATGGCAACAGATATTCACTAAATGGATAAACAATGCAAACAGACGAGTCGGCACGAGAGACAAATGATTATGTTCTTGGACAATACTACATCAAATGCACCTGATTGACATCAAAATCATGTGACTGAAATTCATACCAGCTAACACGTCACCTTTTGCAGCCCTTGACCAGGGCATAATTCGTGCATTCAAGGCTAGATATCGGATACATCTGGTGCACTGTCTTGTGCCTAAGATTAATTGTGCAGTGTCAGTGAACTTCTATAAGTAAATTACTCTGGATTTCAAAAGCCTGATCAGAGATGCCACCTAGTCTAATCAAGAAGAGCTTTGAAGTTGCCAGGTTCCCTATTAATGCAGACAATAATTATGTCAGCAAAGATGACAATGAGGATATTCCCATGGCTCAACTGGCTTGTGAATTATGACTGAACAATGACCACGACTGCCTACATAATTTTGACAATTACTGTATTTACGGCATGTTTTCGGATGGCAACAAATAATTACTTTTTTTGTCGTCTGAAGACATATTAAATTCTTTAATTAGGTGTCTGAAAACAAACAGTGGAAGACAAATTTGTGCCTTTACCCCACGTCTGTAACGAAGTTACCATTAGCTCAAATGACGACATGCTGCCATGAAGTTGTTGTTGTTGTTGTTGTTGTGGGGCTTAACGCCATTTTTCAGCACACGATAGGCTATACATGGCGGCCAGTATTAACGGTGGAGGAAGAAACCGGGAAATCCGCGGAAAGAACCACCGACCCACGAGAAGCTACTGGCAAGCTTTCTCACATATCCACATTCGCCGAATCTTAGACTCGAACCAACGCAGACAGAGGTGAGATTCCATGAAGTAAAACAAGTATTTTGTCTAACACCACAGAAAGGATAATGAATGAAAAACAGGCATTACTTGCCTATTTTGTCTATTTAATACATGTCCATCCACCAGAAAATGCAGGCATACATGTATTAGAACCACGATTGTGTGCGTATTTTCCAAAAGAACCGCCATATTAGTAATCTTGCAATCCACAGTTTAACCCTCTGCTAATCAGTGACCATTAAAACCTACCTTACAAATGCATGCAAGCTTTATGTCTGAGTAATTAAGATATTAATACAAACTAAATAAAAAGATTTTGGAATTATAATTCTGAAAATATTTATGACAGAAACATTTTAGTACCGAGAGTAGAAATACCGGTACATGTATGATGGCTAATCTTAGAGCACCAAGGGTGAGAGGCTCCATATGGGGTGAGTGTTGTACGCATGCCTAGAAAGGGTAAAAATAACAAGCAAGTTGCAATATACGAGTCGGTGTGATTAATATATTGGTATTTTTTTAAAATAAAGGTGATCTATTTGTTGTTGTTCTTTTTATCCCCACCTAGCCGAGGGTAGCTTCAAAATGAGCAGAGCTTGCAGACTCGAAACAATCAACTGCTCAAGGATTGTTTTGATGCATGTCGGAGATTTCAAGGTGTCTAGGTGATAATTGTTAATAATATAACTTGTGGGATTTCTTTGGCATGTGTGTTTGGAAATAAAAGGCAGCCTTCTGGATTTTGTTGAAAGAGCACAAGATGTACCGAACATGAAGCACCCACAATCAATAGTTATCGTCTACAAAGAGGTATATTACCTGCAGAACATTAACAATGTTTAAACCGTGGTACATAATGCCTGAGGGATAAGGGGTTTGTTTTGTTGCATGATGCCAATGAATTTACTAATCCATACCAACTCTCTGATGTATTATTTAATGATATAAAGCAGGGGTCATGGTTTCTAATCAAAGCCATAACTGTCACATCTGCCTGAAGTGGTTTCATGTGTAACGATGGATACATTGACAACCAATCATATTGGCAACCAAATGAAGTGAACTTTGTATCAGCTAAATTAATGGCAAACACGCTGTGAATTTTACTTTAAAACGATGCAGATCTTCTTAGATTGTGTCCGAAAACATAAGTTATACAAAAAATTATAGCGGAGCAACATCTGAAAATTACAGGGCATTTAAATATTATATTTGCCCCCAAAAAACGGTGTCCAAAAACAAACCGTGTCCGAAAACATGCAGTAAATGCGGTATGTTCCTGTTGAGGATAGTTCTAATAGCTAGGACAGTAAACTTGTGTTACGGTTTTGTGAAAGCAATCAGGCCAATGGTGAAAGCAATGAATAAGATGAGAATGTAAGTTCTGAACCACCTGGCATTGACATGAAATACCCTAAGTTCTTGATCTTACACAGAGATTAAAAAACGTTGCAATTGCTAAGGATGACCGTTATTTGGCTATGGCACAAGAAATGAAGTAGTTAATATAAGCCACATTAAAGAATTTTGGAATGAAACAACAGGCTTTTGAAATGTGAACATTATTAATTATACATAGTATTTAAACACTGGAGTGTCATTCATAATTCCGATGGATTTATAGTAAAGTTATAAAAGTACTGTATGTCATTCCTCAGACGTTTTTTGTGACAAGGTTAGTATTTCTAAGTGGAGCATTTATTCATGTGATTCAAGATATCATTTTCAGTATCAACATACACTGTTCAGTTAATTCTTAATTAAATGTGTGTATTTAAAATAAATCTATATGTATGTGTAGGTGTGTGTGTGTGTGTGTGTAAATTTAATCTTACATTCTAAGTAAGAGTTTCTTTACTCCTAGATATTATCTGCCAAATGTTATATCTGCACTGAATGCTTATCATGAATATACTTGACAGACAAGGCATGCACACATGGTAACTGTATACATGTTGCCAGCTATATGCATTCCATCTTTGTTGGCAACATAATTGTACGACTCGACTTGTGCAAGTTATTTGACATTCTGAGCACCATATATTTTCTGGCATTGAATCTAATTTTGACATGTGAAGGTAAACAAACATACCAATCCTACTGTTTCTGTTCAGTAAATATCAGGTGCACAGCCACAAAACAAGGAAATTTTGTTGATGTGAACAGGATGTTCAAATAACCCTTGTTGACACACATGTAGAGCCCAGGTGCCACTTAAAATACTAGATCTTGCCTATCATATGTTAAATTCAGGTTGCACCATGGTCTACTATGCAATATTTATATTATTATTTGTTATAATTTTCTTTCTTCAAAACTATATATTTCATAAATGAGAATATAATTTATGAATGACCAATAACAATAAAAAAGTCATGTCTTAAGGTTTCTATACCCTCTAACTGTAAACTAAGTTTTTTATGCCCAGTAACCAACTCTTTTTTCAATGAATGGGGTAAGTCAAGCATTTTCAATAATAAAAAAAAGCTATTCACTTTAGTTTCAAGACAAAAGCTGGATCGGGGCCCCGAGTGGCCGAGTGGTCTAAAGCGCTCTCCGTTACGGATCACTGCCATCTCACCTCTGTCTGCGTGGGTTCGAGTCTAAGATTCGGCAAATGTGGATATGTGAGAAAGCTTGCCAGTAGCTTCTCGTGGGTCGGTGGTTCTTTCCGCGGATTTCCCGGTTTCTTCCTCCTCCATTAATACTGGCCGCCATGTATAGTCTATCATGTGCTGAAAAACGGCGTTAGGCCCCACAACAACAACAACAAAAGCTGGATTAGTGTACAGTATTTATCTAGTAATAAGCACATGCTTGATGATAAGCCTACCCACCCACAAATTTAATCAAATTCTGGTAAATGTATATGAAGGAGATCTTTGATAACATGTCAACCATCAACTTTTTAGACACAAGGTATCAGATCAGGATTTCACCACATTGTCATCTGATGCCTATTTGTTGACTTCCAAAAGAATAAATCCAAATAACCAGAAGAAACATGTCCCAGCAGGATTCTGATTTTGCTAAGAATAATTTGCATAGCTAACAAACCTGACACTGATTTGTATGCATCTTATGTAATAACCAATTAACAAATGAGTAAAACAAGCAGATACTTTAGTATCTGGGGAATGGAGACTATCAAAAACTTACAATACGCACACAGACTACATGTATATCAAAACCTATGTTTCCCTCTGGCTATGTTGGCAAATCTGTAATATATGCAATAATCCAATGGGTGACCAAAAGTGGGTGGTGGTGGTGTGTGTGTGATTTGGATTTTCAACGTAGCTGTAAAACATTTCAGTCATATCGCTATGATGTCCGCAGTATGGCAGTTTCAGTGATCTCTAGCACTGGGGTATCATGCCGCAGACATGTAGCACTATGTCCCACCCGGTCACATTATCCTGACACCAGTCCGACCAGTCCTAACACTAACCTCTTGATGCTGAGAGCCTAGCGAGGCAGCTTTTAGTACCAATTTTACAAGTCTTTGGTATGACTCAACCAGGATTCGAACCCGCAACCTCCTACGCTCTAACCACTAGGCCACTGGAGTATCTTGGCTACCAAAAGGGAAATCATGGTAACCCACAACAAATTTTGGTAGCCAACATTTTTCAATGGCTGCAAATATGCTGTATGTTTTGTAAAACCTTTCAAAACTTGCACACCAAAGCATTTCCATATAATGTGCCATTAAAATCATGTAGACAGATAAAATTTTAAACATTGGTAAAAGGTTCAGAAAAACATATACAAATATTAGCAAGAATATAAAATGGTTTATATAAGTTTTGGTTTTTTTATTATGTTTTTTAAACATTCAACCCTCAAATATTTGTAATTGAAACCTGACAATTAAGTGAAACTGTTTTTGCCATACAGGTCCAAAAAGTGCACATGCTATACTATTCGACAATGTATAGTATTTGCCAACAACTATGGTAGTTTGCTGGCTCCTTTCAATTTTAAAACAAAAAGCCTGAAGGATATAAAAAATGCATGAAAGTCATTTCATTGAGTAGTTTATAATTTCAAACCCACTTGTCACCATGGTACCCTAACTTTATCATCTTCGTGTTCCATACCAAGCAGGTGTGTCTATTTTAACACTTCATCTTCATTTTACAATTCAGTAAACATTTATTGTTCATGTTTTGAAATCCAAAGGCAAATTTTTATTTTATTTTTATTTTTTGGGTGGGAGGTGAAGGTTGAGATATCAAAACTTGAAATTAAAAGAACTGGATGCAGATGACATGGTGTTTACCTTCTATGTATGTGTAACTGAAAGACCCCATTCTTTCACTGAAATAGATTTTTCCAGGAACCTGAAAATGACAACAAACATGCTCATTGACATTTAAAACATGGAACTGACAGTGTTAGGGACCCCCAGCTGATAATCTGGTTAGAAATTATAAATTAATGAAATGACAAGATGTGTACACATTTTTTAAAAACTCCATCAGACTTTTTATTCTTAAAAACATAAAAAGGGGTTTGTCTTTTTTTTGCAAACTGCCAATAGGGTTGCCCAATTAAAAAAAAGATAAGAAACCACATCAGATGCAGCTGGTAGTTCTGCAGGCTTCAGAACCTTGCAGTTAAGAAGTTTGAAAGCAAAATCTGGCAGTCCTGGGAATGCAGACTACCAATTTGTTCACCCATGCAAAGGGCATTGGTGTGAGTGTGTGTGTGTGCATGTATCTAAGCATATGCAGGTATTACAATGAATAAGGTATATGGCATAAATACAACCACCATAATGCACTCAATCCCCAGGCACCATTCTTACCACACCAAGGGTCTTTATTTGGACAATTGTGGGGGAAATGCTTTTCATTTAAACCTCATGAGAACCAGTATGCCTACATCTGAGCCACCGGTATATTGTAGTGCACAATACAAATGAACAAGTATCAGGATCAGGCAAATTTACTTATGTATTTATTCATTTATTTATTTGCATTATGCCTGGTAAAAAAAATAATAATTAAATGCAGGTAAGCCCACATCTTTAAGGTATTTTACCAGTGGAAAAGTCCACAAAATTAAGAGTGAAAGAGGTCATGTTCAGTTGTAATGCCCCAAGCTGTACAAGTTTTATATTCTATGATCTTGCTACAGTACATATTTATATCAGCACCTTTATAGATCATTCAATGTTCTGCATGCTTCTATTACATAACTGTTTGCTGAGTCATCCATGTATATCAATCCTTTATTTCACAAGATACATTGTCACTTTTGATCTTATGTTCAATTTCAACACCAGACTAGCATTTTCTTGTGCAGTGGTAATAATCTGACAACTTATTATTTTAAGCAAGTTTCGACAAGTAGGGAATAAATATTTATATTATAACTTGCTTTCAGTTCCATTTGAACTGTAATAATTTTTTAACATATATATATATATATATATATATATATATATATATATATGGAATTTTCAGATTTTAAGTCCTAACAGCCACCTGAAGTATGTAAGAACCCTCCGCCATAACCATTATGCTGGTCAACCAAACTGGCACACTCTCTAGTCAGTCTTACTGACTCTTGAAAGACCTGTTGGCATAGAATGGTTCAATTAAAAAGAAAACAGTTAATAACACAACTGGCAGATTTTTGTTAAAGGCATGTTTGAGAAAGGCACTCATCTCTAATAATTAGCAACATGCATTCCTCTAAAAGTGCTACTATGTACTGAAAGTGGTGTTTATCAGCTACTGTTTACAAGGCAATTACAAGAGACAGATCATGCTTTGGGAAAATAATTACATGGATAAAAATAAGCCTTTTCAAATTATTCAGGTGTGCAAATAAATAAATAAGTCACTCTGGTGAACAAATATATAAATTACAAAACCATTCTGATTTAAATGACAAAATTTCATGTTGTTGATGTAGTTCAACAGATTTGTCTGTTAGCATATCTATATGTATTTACATATCCTATCTTGTCTATCTATGCACTGTATTATCCACATAGTACTACTTTTCTCATCTACATATCTATCTACATATACTATTTGATACATGTATATATTTCTAGGCAAACACAACTATTGGCAAATGCCTGTGCTCAAGGACACAAATGTAATGTTCATTTGTAAAATAATATAACACAATTACAAGAATATATTCCACATTTTTTTTTTTTTACTGTACAGCTGGTTATTTATGTCTATAAACATGGATTTTGATGCCTTATTTAACAAAATGTAACTAGTTACAAATCAATAATCTGTTTGTTTATGGCTGTTTCAACTGATGAAATATTGTAACATAATGAATTTAGGTTCTCATAAGTACCTGTTTATAAAAATATGATCCAACATGCAACAGTAACCCTGTCCCAAAAAAAGACAGTGACATAGCATTTAATTTCACAATATATTTCTCATAGATGGCACATGTGCAGACAGAGGTGCCTCAGTTTAGAGCCAGGTCTAGACTATCAGGCTACTTCACCCTTTATTATATCATGGTCATACATCTAGCTGTCAACTACCATCATTCCCCTGCTAACTTCATCCACCCTTAAGGATGGCACACATTAAACAAATTAGGAATATTGGAATTCAAGGAAAAAAACAAATGGGCAATCATGCTTTTACTTGGCAGGACATCATTATAAAATTGTCATTCCAAATGCTGGAGGGACAATAAATGTCTGCAATCAAATTTATTGATTTCACATCAACCAAAGTATTAGTGATTTTTTCAGAGACCACATTAATGACACAAAATCATTCAACTGGTGCTAAGATTCTATTATAAATCACATTTTCCATTTATAACATGCAAGTAACTAACAGTGCAGACCCAGAGCTGGTGGCACATTATACAATGAAACGTCTGAATTTATAATGTTTGTGCATAAAACATTAAGTAATGAAATACCACAATTAATGAACTGTAACAAGCCATATAAAAGTGAAAGAATTTAACAAAAGTTTTTTTCAGAATAAATATTTTTATTACTTGAGCAAAATTCCCAAAAATAATGAAATAAAAGTTCAAATAGATGAATCTTGCACATCAACGCTAGAATAAAGAGTAAAGCAACGTGTGTGTGTATGTGTAAACTGAAAAATAGAGACAACAGCGAGCATTAAATAAAACATACACTGCTGACACCTTGTCAACAAGGACTTTTTTTTTTACACATCCAACAATAAACTATCTTCTGTAATTTCACTTTAAACAATATTATCTGAAAAAAAAAACATCCAACAATATATTATTCTACTGAAAGCACAGAAAACAAATTTTTTTGAATGTTGAAAAATTATTTAACAACGAAAAGATGTTTCAACTTCAAAAATCTGAAGCTCGAGAGATTTAATGGGCAAATTCTATCATAATTTATACTTGGCCATGCTTCCTGTCCCTATGTCCAGAATTTAAAGCAGGACAGACTGCATCTATAGAATTATATTATGCCAACATGTTCCCTATGGTGGTTTTATTTTGTTTACTTTTTGCACTTTTCACCAACATGTGCATATACAAATATCCCAGGGTTCACACAATTTATTTGGGATAGCCTCCTTATTAGAATGGCCGTCAGATTCTGAAAGTAAACTGTCAGTGGTCAGTTAAAATATGCTTTCAATTCAGTTGTCAGGGTTACCCTGATGAGGACAAATTCCGCCCAAAATCTATGTCTGAAAGACAAACTACATTTATTATTATGTTGCTTATTAATGTGGTCCTACAAGACTAGTAAATGGCTCATATTTCACGTACAAGTATACTTTATTTATAAGCAAAATGCCTGATTTGCTTAGGAAATACTCAATTTGCATATAAAATCCTTATCCTTCACCTTTGTGTCAGTTTAAATAAAGTGAATAGTCACTTGTAAGCCTTCTTTAAATAAAGAATAATAAATAAGTGATATGTAAGCCCCATAAAAGTTTTTCCATAAGGCAAGGGGAAAAAAAAGTGGTAAAATCATTAAAATACAAAGTGAAAGTTTTGATACAAACTGTACTCTTTTAAGAAAGTCAAACTCCTTCTAACCTAGAACATCATCGGGATGCATCTTAAGGCAAAAAGGTAAAGGTTGCCTCCACTAATTGCCTCTTACATGCAAGAAGATGCATCAGGTCTACTCACATTCCTGAACCAAGGGGGGAGGGGTATGATGGCACCTAAAATTGAAATATAGCTTCAGCATACAGCAAAAAAGCTTGTTGATGCATGCATACAATGTCAAAAATAACATAAACAACTAAACTGACACAAGCCATAAACCACTGAAGTGTAATCTGATATACAGGGAAGTCAAAAGCACACCAGAAACATCAAAGATAAGAAAGTTGTTGAAACATGTAATTAGCAGGTGTTCAGTTCCAAGTGAACTTGAAAACTAGTGTTTAAACCATGACTTTGCAAAACCTGAGGCAAATGATACACCAGAAATATTCTGTAGAATAGTGGCACAAATGACAGTGTCAACATCCTACTGGAGATGCCTTGATGGATATTGTGAAAAAGACTAGAACCCAAAAGTGGAATTGATGCTCACTAAGGGTCAAATTGCATCATTTTTCATTTGGGACCAACTACACACCATAATTCTTATGTTGAAATGATCTTCAAGTGTATCAATCAAAAATTTTCAAGCTGGTAGTTCAGCACCATTTTAATTAAGGATCAACAATATATTACAAAAAGTATTCTGATGATAACCCAACATCAACATGACTGTCTGTTAAACAGGATTAACAAGAACCACATTTTCAAGAATGCTGCATAATAGAGATCAGCATGGCACCATCTTCATTTAGGACCAACCAGACATCACAAGTCTTACAGTGAACACCCCATGCTAATATGATCATCCTGCCTGGAAGAGTAGCAGTAACAAGATGTTCAAGCTGGCCCTTAAAGTGGTCATATTGGACAGCAGATATGTGGCAACTAACAGCGGCGGTACAATTACTGAAACAACACATTGTGGCCTTGTACCTGAAAGAGGTTTTGCCCCACTTAGATTGCCATCAATGGGACATTTTGCCCTCACTTTTATGATGGTCAAGGGACAACAATGATGCAAATTAAAATATCATTGTTAGTTTGGTACAGGACTACTTCCCTGTGCTTGACTTGTAAAACTTTAGACCAAATATGGTAAAGAAGACTGGTACAGTTATTTCCTTGTAAGTGTATAAAATGTGTATCAAATTGCTACAAGGTTAAACATTTCTTGCATAATGTGTTTGATTAGGAGTTTTGCTATTGAGTTCATGCTGTTTGTTCAAAATCACAGTAAAAATGTGTAGATCCTTTTTATGCCAAAACAATTTATCATAGCAGATCTAGGTCTATATTACTTTGCAAATTGGTGGGTGTTAACCATGATGAAATACAATATCTTGTTGCCACACTACTAATGATTACTGAAGTGTTTAGCTAAGGGAAGTCTGAAATATGACACTCACATTGCTGAAACAGTACACATACTGTGTAATCTACTCACTGTTATATGTGTTTTATCCTCATAAGATGCATGTATAGTTACTTTACATTTCTGTATGCTTCAACTACAGCTCCAAAAGTTTGTAGAAAAAACATTTTGCAGATGCCAGGGCAACAAACAACATAAATCCATACAACCTGCCTGGAAATCATAAAACTCCGCTAGACATTTGGATTTTAAATGACTCAAGTCAGCTATATTGACAGGCATCTTTTTCATTCAGCAGAAGTAATAGCAGCCCATATTTGGCATAAAGTGGCTAAAAAATTCACAAGACCACTTTAAATGGCATATAAAACATTTAGAGCTAAGTAAGTTAATCTTCAACCACTGTATATGTAAATTCAAGCAAATAATGAAATCTTGCAGCATTTATTGTACCTTTTTATGCACTAATTTTAATATATGTAACCTTAGGAACTTTTCTGATGCAGACACCAAACACAGAATAACAACATTAAATAAAGAATATTTTCCATTTAATTTGTAAAATAAAATGGCAATCATTGCTGAACTTAATTTTTTTTTATAAAAGTGAATGTGTGAGCTGCACAAGTTGTTCATATGATGTCAAGCTGACCTACACAAAAGCAGGAAGTGCATAATGACTACCAAGCAAGGTTAGAATATTGGAATGTTTAACCAGCTATCCATTTTGAATAATTGTTCTCTACTGTATGCTGATAAACTTTAAGACACTTGGCTGGAATGTGATGGAAGCTGGGAATGCCAAAATTTAAGTTGAATGATTTTTCTTAACAGAACAAATAAAAATATATCAATACTGAAGTAAGTATTTGAATAGCTTCATTTCATACAAGATATTTTATCATCCTTTTAACTAATTTCGGCATTCCGGGCTTCCATTTCCTTGTGTTAGAATTTTAATTTATTAGAAAAAAGATACCAGGGTACATAAAGTCTGACTAAAAAAATTATGACTTTACTTTATAGAAAAGCATCAATATGGGCTGTCAAGTGTATGAGATATTCCTGAAAATCTGACTTCTTGTTCTGATGTTAGTCAACACCAGAACAAGCTACACATTGCAGTTATTTAAGCAGTAAGACCTTGACCCCCAAAACATAAATATCAGGGTCAATATCATATCACATGCCCACTTGGTCTCCATACTATGTAACCAACTTGTTGCAACATCTTTACAGTGTCAAGTGGATATCATTACATTACTTAACTTGAGAACAAACTGTCAAGATCTCCATTCTAATCGAAACTTCAAGTTGTAATAATTGG
Source organism: Megalonaias nervosa (assembly GCA_016617855.1). Taxonomy (NCBI): domain Eukaryota; kingdom Metazoa; phylum Mollusca; class Bivalvia; order Unionida; family Unionidae; genus Megalonaias; species Megalonaias nervosa. Next base: position 73,459 of record JAECUM010095484.1, read on the forward strand.
ATTGTAATGCATCACCATGACAGTCCGTTTCGATGACCAACAGCAATTTTCCTTTTCAAATGCCTTTAAGGTTAGCAAGAGATGAGTACCCTTATGCATAAACTTTAAATATGAACTGTTTCCGACTCATGGAAATTCTAACCCAATGTTTTTATGAGCACAGTTTTGGCCCTGAGCATTAGTCTTAATTACCCAATGATTGCGCTCTGGCATAATTTCCTACTAAATGGCTGTCCAAACAAGTTTACTATATGCACCAGTGACTGACATTTGCTTGACTGCTGTTTACACCTTATCAATCAATAATATTGCATCTATGTAAAATCAATATGAACTGTGTAGAGCTTCCAGGCCACTGGTGTCACACTTATGCAGCATAATTGAATCAAGGTATTATTATTTTGAGATTTTCTTCAATGTTTATGATGGAGGAAGAGGAAATCAATTAGATGAAAGTGGCAAGCGTAACAGCTCATGAAGTTGTCAAATTTAAAGTAGACAAACTTTGTGTTTTACTGGAGATTAATCTGCTTAATTGGTGAAACATTAAAAATTCTGGTGTTTTAATCAATATATTACTCAGAAAGAATTAACCAGACATTATGCTTGGTGATTTATCTCAAACTTTAAAATTATTTGAGATTAAATAACAAGATTATGCAGTACAGGGTCAAATGACTCTTCAGTTTATAGCAGAGCTGAATACCATGACAAATTTTGTACTGCAGTATACCATAATTATGTTAGGAACCAACAATTTAATGCTTTGTGATAGTGGCATTACACTTTTGTTGTTAAATTTATGTCTATCAATAGCTGAAAAAATATCTTGCTCCGACTCGTAGATAAATAACTATGCTATATACATATACATTATTTGAAGAAAAAAAGTTATATTGAGATAAAACCAAATATCTCAGTTCAAAACAAAATAGCAGCACCCTCCTCCCATACTAAATGGTCTGAACCTTATACCAGACAAATTTTCTATGTTCATGTTAATTGTTGTATAAGTTATCATTAAAAAAAACTGTAAATCAAGTGGAATTATTAGGCCTACACTAACTAACCCTATGAAAAGCATTGTGATGCCATTCGAGTCCTTGTTGATAAAAACAGAAAAGTTGAAACTGAAGCCTACACTTAACAAGCTACATTACTGATATAATTGGCAAAGATACTTAGAGTGGTCTGCCAACACCCACACAAGATATTTATCACAGAGGGTTAGTAAACAAAAAAAAAATAAAATAAATAACAAAAAAGGAAAACATTTTGTATTATGGAGAAAATACATAAAATTAAATTGCTCTCCTGAAAATATTAGAATGATTCAGTCTTACAAAGGAATACATGTATTTAAATAGTAAATAAAAAAAGACTTTTTTTGTAGACAAAGTTTTTCAAAAGTTGGATTTGGCATGAATATCTTTCACAAAAGTCAATTTGGCCACCAAGTTGGTATGTGTGACCCATGTCAAATATGTGATTAACACATTAACCCCTGGTGCTGCGTTTATGCGGCAAGAGGTAGCAGCCTACTTCCGTGCTCTGTAGCCTCAAGGTCATGTATGATACACTAAATGAGTGGTATTACTGAAAGGTAGACAGATGTAGCTTTACAATGATACCAAATAAGCTGGATGTTCTAGTTGCACTACAAAATACAGAGGGAAAAACCTAATTTTTTGGACCAGAATTTTTTCCACCCAAAATTCGCCTGAGGTCGGAATCCGACTTTGTGTCCGGATTTTAGACTTTTTGGACTCAGATCTAAGACAGACCAGTCTGAACTGCACACAGACAGGCTAACCTTTGCAAAAAGTAGGATAAGATGGGCATTTGGAATAAAGAGTGGCCTTGATACAAAAATGATGGGTCCGTTAAGCAAAAAAACCAAAAACAATCCAACTTTCACCCTTTTGCTCATGCGCGGGCGAAATAGCCAATGAAAAACAATGTTTCTAACACAACTAGGCATTAGGTTAACCGAAAATCTCTTGGAGGTCGATGTATTAGGATGTATTCAGAAATAGCCCCCAAAATGTGTTTCCTACCAGCATTTCAGGCAAAAACAACAAAAACCTCCAGGAGTTAATGTGTTAAAGGATCATGAATATAATTATATTTGTAATATTCAAATTTAATTTGTGACAAATTTAACAATGCTGTTAATAATTAATATCATTAAATTCATCACATGACAGAAACTACCAAAATACCAGCACAGTGAAAAAGTACCATGGTATGTGCCACCAGAAAAAAAATATCACCGTAAAAAAGTATACAACGCACTGCGAGTTTATACATCTAATAAAAACCCTATACATTCTGAGTCCAGTTAGGAACATTTCACAAGCTATTTAGTTTCAAGCCTTTATGAAGTCAGTCAATGTGACATTCAAAACTTAATTCATGCAGCTAAACTAAGATACTGAAGTAGATCTTTACATTGGAGAAATCTCGTTCAAAACAGTCAAAACCCATCTTTAGTGGAAAATATGCAATATAATTCTGACAGAAAATTATTAACAAAACATATCCTCCATAAGTGTCCTGACATTTTTGGGAAGAAAACACATATAACACCATTAAAACATTACTTAAGTGTAAGGTCATACAGCTGATGACTGTCTAAACAAGTTTTAACATCTTCTGAATACTGATCACTTCAACATACCTGGATGTAATGATAGGATTTCATATCATTCTGAATGGCAGGTAGAAAATACAATTACAGATTGCACATATTAAACAACTTGAACAACCCCAGGAAATATGCTCCCACCCCAATCTGCCACTGTCCCCATAAACAACAATCTAAAAACACTGCACATATTAAACACCTTGAACAAACCCAGGAAACATATTTCAACCCCAATCTGCCATTGTCCCATAAACAACAATCTTCATTATCTTGATGACTGTAGGGGAACTTAGGTTCCTAAATTATTGCCTTGTCAGATGAATCATACTATAAAACTGATACAAATCAAGCAAATCTTCTAACAGTATACAGTACCAGTCACACGGGTCATGAATGTGCATTTACTCATTTTAAATATAAATTGTTCTTTTAAAATCTGACACTAAGCTTCTTTAGTTAACGTCTATGCAATCCTGATTATTAAATGCTCTGCACCTCAACTGTCATCAAGAAACTTTCAGGCAAATTATCTATCGCTATGGACTTTTACAATGGTGGCCATGTGCTAAACTTGGGTCAAAATAAGAGCACATCAAGTGGAATTGTCACAATCATGGATAGTACGAATTTGTTTATCAATATGCAATGCTTTCACTGTGACGTCACAGTGCGCAACATTCAATCCAGACTGTACTGGATCACACCTTTAGGTTCATTTCATCCAAAAATATCTACGTACTTTAGCACTAATTTTGCCGTATGCACCTCTCAGGGCATTTAAATAATTACCTTCCAAAGGAATATGGATGCATATGAATCCAAATGAAGTGAATGCTTGCCATTTAAAGGTATGTTGAATCAAATTCTCAAAAAATCACACCCATTACTGAAATGGTGTTGAATGCCTACATGGCCCGTGTGACTTGTAGCATAGTAACAAACTGTAGGTGACACTATTCTAAGCACGCTTTACTTAGTTCTGCAATGTAACATTCTGACTCTGATATGGACGATGGGAAAAGACCGACATCTTACTACATGAACAAGCAGTGCCATGTAGCATGTTCCTGAGTTGGCTGACCGCAAAACTATATGTCAATTTGTCAAGAATATCTCACGCAAATGGCAGCCTATATCAACCATTAAAGTCGAATTACTACTGTTATGCCTTTTACCTTATGTAGAATATACAAACACATTCAAATAGTCAAGTTTTCAAACTTTATTGGTTGTCATTTCAGCTGGCTGAAAAGAAATATTAACCACAGAATGCACAAGTCAGTTAACTTGTGGGTTATTTTCCTTAGAGAAACAAATACATAAAATTAGTCAATATAATAGTTGTATATGTAATATATCAATGGTAAATCTGGGCTTCGCCGATGATGTAAATTGTGACTTTACTTTCTCACTGGCAACAAAATATACCATCTGGCAATTTTTCTGTTGACAGTAAGTTTGGCTCTTAAAACCTGTATATACAGTCTTGGGTATGGAGTGGAGAAATTCAAAGGCACCAGGGGTGACGCTACCAGGCGAAGTGGGTGACTAAGTCACATAAAAAATGTAAATTTCGCCTTCTTCTGTTATGAAAGCGAAAACAACTTTGCCCTGTGATTTTTTTAGCGGAATACTGAATGACCATCCTTTTGGAGATGCTCCCTCGCCTTGTCCAAGTTAGTTCCAGTGTTGTTTTTGCTTAACATGAAGTGTAGGCTTCAAGCCATCAAATAGTTGGTGTTGGTATCAATTACGCTGACAAACTCCTGCACATTCACAGGCATGTGTTTTGATAGCCGACTGACCAATTCCCGAGTAAGTAAGCAACTATTACTGCCCGATTTCCGCAAGTTATCTTTTGATGATAAAACCATACAAAATTGTGTTTCAAAACTTAAACTTACTTAACTAGCAATTTGTGTTTTAAGAATAGAATCTCTAACACGAATATTTTAACTGCTGTGTGTACATTATTTTCTTCCTAAAAATCAGCTTGGAACTGTAAGTGATCTGCCTACCGATCCGGTCATGGGGAAATAGGCTAATGACAGGCATCGCTGAGTCTGGGAAGTACTGCTTTATTAGATTGTCTCTTTTCATAAACCACTGGGCAAATATTTTCTGGAAATATATTTCATACAAAGCAGAGTCTAAATATTATGTTATTGAAGATTTAGCTTTAAATGCTATTATGTATGTTTGAAACATAAGGGACTGTTATGTTGTGGAATTCGATAGATGCTATAAGGTCAAGATTGTATTCCAAGTTCACTAATTTTTGTGAAAATACGAAGAAAGAATAAAAACCTGCAAAGCTATTTAACCAATGTCTAGCATCATACCAAGTACATAGACAAATAACAAAACCCTGTATTTGCAATCCTATCCATGGACTGTTGTAACGAAGCTATAAAGTGAGTGGTTGCATTAAGAAAACCCCTCTATCTAAAAACACAGGGGCTCTTATCATTGCTTACATGTATGACAGGTAAATTGTAAGCAACGATACAAGCCCCTGTGTCTAAAAATAGATGCATCTGCATGTTTGTTGTGTTGATTCAGTTGACAAAAGGGATTAGTTCACTCATATACTAACTTTAATTCATCAGTGTATTGTCTATGAACAGTTTCATCGGCAACAACAGAATTAGGACAAACAGTATGATCTGAAAGACATGTGCATTTGCTCTAATGTACATAGCACAGGGGTTGTTTCAAACAAGTTTAGAAATCTTTTCATAACGTTATAACTTATTTTATAACTTTAAGAAAGTAACAAGAACAATTCTTGATTAAGGGTAGTTGATCAAGCATTTGTACTAACTTGCAATTACAATACTGTAATCTTGTTACTCAGTTAAAATTCATTACAATGTATACACCAAATGTGTTTATAATATAGATAGAACTCAGAATTTTTTTTACTTGAAAATAAATTATTGCATCTAACCAATGTTAAATGCAAATATGCATACTGGGAAATAAAGGGCATAATTCAAATTAGAGAATGAAAACAACACACACACACACACATATATATTTTGCATGTCTTGCTTTGCTCCCACTTTTCCCTGTTTAGCTCTCACTTCTCCCTGTTGTCCAAAAGGAGAAGTCACCTATCCCTAAAATTTAAGTCTAGCTTGGCCCCTGGGCACCATGAAAGGAGCCCACGAATCTGAATATAAAATGCTCTAGAATCTATTGTCACATGAACAAATTCTACATTCATATTGACAAACCATCTTACCAGTGTACTGTTATATCATAATCTGCTTATGCTGACATCTAGCCTGAGTACTGTTGGCCGTAATATACTTAAATAGTCATGCTACCAGACTAGCTACAATTGACCAACTTCTAACGGAGCAAACAGAAATGGCTAGTGACAACAAAACAACGATTAATCCTTTTTTTAAATGTACCAATCATTCTGTATAACATACTATGTAAATGAAAACAACTTCAGTCTCAATCAGAATTATATACTTTTGACATGCATGTTTTGAAAAAACTATTTTCAGTAAAGAGGTCAGCTATAAACCATCATTTCACGTTTGAAGACTGTAGAGCAGGAGTCCACTGTGCTAATCTGCATAGGTGAAAATCAAAAAGTGGTACAACCCAGTATAGGTAAATCAAAGAGATGTGTGTTATATACCATTACCTTGAACGAAAATGTATAAGCCATCTATATTAAAGATTATTCATAAGTTGGTGAACAGTGGCAGCCTTTCTTTGAAGTTGGATTTCATGGCTATATAAAATGCTAAGCATTGATTATTTCAGGTGTTGGAAGTGTGTTCAAGTGTGATTCATCTTTTGAAGGCGATTTAGGAAGCAATCAGTGATCAGCAAAACAGTTTTACTTTGTGAATCACACCAGCAAAAGGGGGGCATTATACACAACTCGTCTCACACCGCAAACTACGATCACAGGATGTCCATATTAAAATGTAATTAACTAATGACCATTACAAAACTACTATTATGAAAATAACATACCTAATACAGATACACATAATAGTCTGTCAGTAACACATTATGATATTTCTTTAATAGACATAGAAAATATTGACTCTGCTTGGCAACCATTTTTTTTTTTAAATTGGCAACAAAATATTGAGGTTGGAGATTCATTGTTTTTGTTGTCATCCCTGCAAAACTTATTTCATTTACTGAATTAAAATTTCTAACTCAACTGCCACCAAGCTGACCCTAACATCCTGATCTTCATCTCTCCAACCTAATGGAACTTGGAATACCAACAAGGCATCTATATTTGCATGAGCAAGACTGTTTTTCACATAACAAGAGTGATATAGTCCGTAGCATTGTCATCTTCACTAGCCTAGGTTTTGATATGTTAACCTGTCTACGCCTTGGCAAATCACTCCAATATTTCAGTGCTTTGTAATAGCGACACCTATTGGATTTCATCAGTTGCCTACCTTAGTATGCAATGCCAACTGATCAACTGCATATAACAGCAGTGTATTGTATATCAGCAAAAAATGGCAGAGGCAATTGACTTCAAAAGGACACTTTGTAAGTTTAACATAAAAAAAGTATGACTATGTGCCAGAGAGAAGTCATTACAGATGTATTTGCAGGGAAGGATTTATTTGTACCAACATGGACTGGCAGTGGAAACTAGCTTAATTATGAGCCCATCCCAGTCATGTGCTCTCCTCGTCTTGATCATGTAGGAATAGTGTTCAAATTTGACCAACTTGATATTGATTGGATGCAATGGAATTCACAGACCTAATGCACTGAAATAGCAGACTGATCCGCCAAGACATAGATAGGTTAACATATCGGAACCTTGGCTAGCATTGATGAGTGTTAAATATGTCCAGATAATTCAATAAACTTCCACAACATTGATATGTAAGGGCATATTTCCCTGATTCCCCTTTTCTCCAATTCTGACTAGACAAATTGATTGCATACACTGGATGCAGATAATGCCATGTTTACCTTCTATGTATGTGTAGACCTTGCAACCACACCTTCAATGCAAATGGACCTTTCCAGCAACTGGAAACTGACAGTGAACAAGCTCCTCGTTTGCAATGAAAAATTAGAAGATGACAATGATAAGGACAGCTTGGTTGAAGCTTTTTTTTTTTTTTTTTAAATCAGCAGGGAGCACAAGTTGTTGTGGCATGGGATGCTAAAACAACAGTTAAACTTTTTACCTTAAATTCTTCACTAGTCATGTTAGAAACATATACACACATATCTCAAATTATTTTCATTATTTGATCACGACATTGCCGCAACCAGGAACACAATTCGAGCACAACTTGGAGTTACGTCCCTTCCCTCTCGGGTTTAAGTAATGGAGAACTAAAGTAATTTGACTCGAAGCTGTGCAACGGCGTCAATATGGACTGGAAACTATGTGTGATATTCAAGAAAATGTGGCCTCTAGTTCGACCCTGGAACACGATATACGGCAACGCTTGTTCATGCAGAAAGACGTAGACACTCCTTTATCATGCACATCAGGGTCGATGTCTTACATTGTAGCCTGTAGGACTTGCTTTATAACGACAGCCCCCGACGTTAAAAACCCGGCAAGCTGCTGATATGCAGGCCATAGTGCCTATGCATCGATATCGTGAACTCAATACAGGACACTTTTAATTAGGTATGGACTTTTGTACTTTCTCTGCACCTGCCTTGCATTAAAAAAAATAAATAAAAAAAACCCTGAAAATGGCGATAGTAGTGTCTACCTGATTGAGAATAGTAAGGAAGATTTTTAAAAAAAAATACCTTTATTATGGACTGCTGCTATTGTCTTCCTGTCAAGTAAGGTTGACAAAGTCAAATTCAAAGCGTAAAGACCCAATATTTTGCTGATTGTTTTCATATCAAAGGTCCATCTTGTATTCGATCAAAACATTCTTCTCCAGATATTGAAACTGGCGACAGATAGACGGGAAGTCGTATCACTGAAACAATGACTTTATATTATTACGCTTCTGCAATTAAAAAAAAAAAATTCTTACAGAAAATTATGAAAATGTATATTTCTTATCAACTTTTTGACGATTTTAAACATACTGCGACTAAATAAATTACATAAACTGTCTTCTATATTAAAAATATTTACCTACATGTGAACTATATCTTTACACAGGATGCTTACATTTTAAGACCTGGTGTTTCGGTTTTGAACCGATTCACTGTGACGTCACGGACACTGGCGACAGGAAGTCGGCAATTTGACCCGTTTAAATTCTTCACAATGTAACACCGTACGAAATTGGTTTCATACTTCTCTTAGACAGCATGAGAATATCTTGTAATCAACTGACACTCACAGAATTACGTATAATGTGTGTGAAAGTCGAGTGCTATCTTCTCCATGCTACTCGATAGGTATATAGCCAAGGAGACTCGGCTATTTTTTTTCTCAAGAACGGTCACTCGGCTCGACCCGGTGAAGTAGTCGCAAGGCTTGATTTAAATCTTTCCACAAATAGTAACGAAGAAACATTAATGGTTGTTAAGAAAATTTTAAGTTCTGCCGAAAAGAAAAATAACAAAATTATTCATCAATATAAAATTCTTGTGGGGTATTTTTTTAAAATAAAATTCTTGGTTAAATCTGAATGTTACCAATTACCGCTCAGGACAAGAGAATTACCAGCACAAAACCGAAATTACGAATTATTTGCACTTTTTCACGTAAGATGCGTGGTAAACATAAGTATTGATGATACTTTTAATTTGAAAGACCACACTATATGTTTTAAGCAGCTGAATCTCCGAAAAGGACTCCGACACCGAAAAGGTAGCAATGTTATTTAACAGAAGAATAAAAAAAAAAGTCGATGAACATTTTTAATATCTATAGCGTTACATTTCATTTATTGAATATGTTTGCAATAGAAACGAGAAAATTTCGTTGAAATTACATTCAGATCATTTATGATTATACCAACTTAATGTTTGTTTTATGTTATTTATACTTTTTAGTGAATGTCTTCAGTGTGACAAAACATTAAATCAATGAACACATGTACAGGGAATGCTAAAAATAAAACTCCCAATAATAATATACACTAATATTGCTGAACAAATTGGTATGCATTGTGAAAAAATCCTACAGAAGAAAGGGCTTTTGAGTGCCTTTTTTTATGGTGATTTATTTTTGGATACAACATTAAATTTGCTGTATCCAGAAACAAAAATATTGCAATGATATAGGTTTTTTTTGAGAATATGAAATAATCTTTATAGTATTTGTTAGCATTAAAAGTTGTTGACACAGTATTCTGGATCATGTTTTAACAGATGCTCCAATTTTTATAAGTATTAGTTGTAACTTGGTCACAGACAAATTATGTTTACAGTTATTGCATAATTACACTTTGCAACTTTGAAGCTCAGTTTCTTTTCTTAACTGAAGTTTCACATGAATAATACACCACATACTGATGGCACTCTAACTGGTATGAATAGCAATGATTGAACACACAATGATGACACAGAAGCATTGAAATGAAAAACTACACTGTGATGAGGTACACACTCTTACAAATGACAATATACGTCACACACAGTAAAGAGTTACATGCATTGTGGTGTTTCATCACAGATAAACAAAAGAAATCTCAGTCACATAGCAATGATGTATCACACAGCTATGACCAACAAACACTTAACCAATGAAAATGATTGATAGACACACATATAAGAATTAATCCACTGAGACTGAGTCGAAACATCTTGCAATTGCAGTTTTCCAACTGACAGTTGCAACACATCTCATGGAAAATTGAATGGCACCATTCTTGATACAGTATTTCAGAACACCTGTTACTTAATATGCCCACAGCTATTAAATGAAACAAAAACTGTCTCAAAGAAATGAAACGTAAACAGAAGTAATTTTTGTGATGATTGTGGAGTATGGAATGTATCAAGGGGGACTTCCCCTCATACACACTTTTTATTACTCCCAATCAGAGAACTGAAAAAGATCATGTGTATAAAAACAATAGTACATGGCACAGTTATTAAAAAAACCCATTCTGTTACATCTGTAAAGGCGGCCCAAAAACAAAAAAATTGGATCCAATATTGCCTTCACTAACTGATGTTATTAATACCTCTCTCTCATCTGGGGAATTACCATCATTTTACAAAACTGCCATTGTAAAGCTTCTGCTGAAGAAACCAACCCTCGACCATAATGATTTGAAGAACTACCGCCCAGTTTCTAATCTCCCATTCATGTCAAAAATCTTAGAAAAAGTTGTTCTATCCCAACTTGTATGTCATCTGAATTCAAACAATCTTTTTAGCAATGTATAGTCTGCATATCGCCCTTGCCACAGTACTGAAACTACTCTTCTGAAACTAGTCAATGACCTTCTCTCTGCTTTGGATAGCGGAAAGATTACAGTCCTCAATCTCCTTGACTTGTCTGCGGCATTTGACACTATAGACCATGATATATTACTTCACCGTCTCCAGCATGTGTTTGGCATTCATGATACGGCCTTACTATGGTTCAAGTCCTACTTGGTCAACAGGACACAAATTGTGTCCGCAAATGGAAAACACTTCAGCCCAGTTGATCTATGCTGTGGTGTTCCACAGGGGTCTGTTCTTGGACCTGTTCTCTTCATTCTATACACTCAGCCACTCTCAAGTGTCATAGATCATCATCCAGTGTCTCACCAATTGTATGCTGATGACACCCAAATATACAAATCTAGCCATCCAACTGAAGTTGAAGCCACCATCCAAGGCGTAGAGAGGTGCATTTCCGATGTGAAATCATGGATAACATGTAACAAGCTGCAGATGAATGATGATAAAACTGAAGCCATCCTGATTACAACACAAAGACTTTCTCATTCACATCCTTTACCTCAGACAATAAATATCAGCAACACCAACATTAAATTCACACAGTCAGTACGAAACCTCGGTGTCACTCTTGACAGTACTCTCTCATTGCACCAACATGTCATGAACATATGCAAGGCTGCATATCTTGAGCTGAGACGCATCAGCTCCATTCGCAAGTATCTTTCAGTTGATGCCACTAAAACACTTGCGTGTTCCTTAGTACTTTCAAGACTGGACTATTGTAACTCAATTCTGTCTGGTTCGTCTCAATATCTACTCTAGAAACTTCAAAAAGTTCAAAACACAGCTTCTCGGATCATCCATAGAGTACCACGATCAGAGCACGCCTCTCCCCTGCTCTGTATCCTACACTGGCTATCCATACGATCAGAATTAAACACAAATTTGTTCTCTGTGCTACGTTTCACTGACGGGCTCCAGTCCAGCATATCTATCTGACCTCACCCATGTGTACACAACTGCAAGATACTTACGCTCCTCTTCTGACACTCGTATTCTCATTATTCCCACTAAGAAATTGAAATCATATGGACAACGCTCTTTTGCATACCAGGGCCCAGCAACATGGAACGAATTGCCCACTGCACTTGGACACAAGGACACAGTAATCTCATTCAAGAGCGCTCTTAAAACTCACCTATTTCAACTGCAAGAACAGACTTAAAGACCTAATAATGTATCCTTACCTTAAATATTTACAGCATGTTTTCTGTTTCTAATTTCGTGGTGTTTGTTTTTACTTTTGTAATCATATCATTATATATGTTTTTTAAGTGTTGTCAAATGTTGTAAAGCGTTTATAGCTTCTAAAGATTAGGCACTATACAAAGTCCTCATTATTATTATTATTATCACATGGTTATCACCTACACTCTTCAACATTTTCCTGGAAAGGATCATGGGGGATGCCTTGCATGACCACAAGGGCACTGTCAGCATCGGAGGAAGAACAATCACCAACCTTCAATTCGCAGATGATATTGATGGTTTAGCAGGAGATGAAAAAGAACTGGCTGACTTCTTGGTTGAGTGCCTCGACACAAACTCCACAGCATACGGTATGGAGATCAGTGCCGAAAAAAAACAAACTGATGACAAACAACACCAACATCAGTGCAGAAATAAAGGTCAGTGGACAGAAGCTGGAAAGAGTCACAAGCTTCAAGTACATGGGATCAATTATCACTGATGTGGGCTCCAAACCAGAAGTACTTTGCAGGATTTCCCAGACAACAGCAGCAGTAACAAGACTGAGACCAGTATGGAAAAATACCAACATTGCTCTTGGTTCCAAAATAAGGCTGATGCACACAATTGTCATATCCATCTTTCTGTATGCTTGTGAAACATGAGTGCTCACATCAGATCTACAAAGAAGGATTCAAATCTTCGAAATGAGATGCTACCGCAAGATCTTTGGCATCTCATACATTGACCATGTAACCAACGAAGAAGTCCACAACAGAATCCAATGAGCCATCGGATCCTATGAAGACCTCTTGACCACTAAAAAAGCGCAAACTGAAGTGGTATGGTCATGTCCCAGGATCATCTGGACTGGCAAACACAATCTTGCAAGGCACAGTGCATGGGTGCAGAAGAAGAAGCAGACAGAAAAAGATGTGGGAAGACAATATTAAGGAGTGGATGATGATGATGATGATGATGATGATGATGATGATGGTGGTTATCATCAGATTGTTGCCTTGCTCTCTCAAAAGGTTTATGGGATTGGCACTGCTTGGTAAATTTAAAATTTGATGAAGAATATCTGTTTAACCTGCAAATGTTGTAAATCACAAACCCAGTGGAATTTTTACTAATGTGCAGAAAACATATGACCTCTTGACAGCACTAAGAAATGTGCATTAAGTTTTTGATAACAAATACAGAATGAAAAAGGGAGTCACATTTTGATGGCAAGATGAAATATATTGCTGACCATATATCAAAGTTGAAAATATGGTAAGTTATCACCCCACCTTAAACTTAGAGATATGTACATCTGGCAGAACATCCAGTCTAGTCTTATATTATGAGGAACCTTTTATATAAATAACTTGTGTTTCACAGGACTGATGTTTTGGAAGTAGATACAACATTTAATCTGTGTGATATGCTCTTGATAGATACCATACACAAGCAAATGAAAGGCGAAGGAGCAGAAACTGGCAAACCACCATTTTTTAAGACCCTTTTTCATCCATGATAATAGTTATTTAGAGTCTTTTTCTTAGTTCTTCCTGCATCTAAAAATTAAAATTGATCGACATGAACACAAAAAATTTAATATGTGGTACCGATGATGAAAAAACTATGGTAAAAGTCATTAAGTTAGCATTTCCTGATGCAGTGTCTTATATTCTTGACATCTGCACCAAAATGCAAAACAAAAACTGACTGGCAATGCTGTTGTCCAAAAAGGCTGTGGCCTTACAATGAATATGAGATTTCAAGATAACGGACTAATTAATGCAGACAATGGCATCTATTTTGATGTCATGTCAAAAGACATTAAGAGGACCATTGTACAAGCATCAGACATTTCTGAATTACTTTGGTCACATTTTAAAAGACCAAATTCAAGAAACTTAAAACAAATCAGCACATCTCAGAAGAATCATACCATCATGGACAAACAATACCTGTGAATCAATAATATCAATAATATAGGCAAAATGGTTGGTGGAAGCCTGGAACATTGCTCAGCCTCATACATGGTATAGAAATAATGGTTATTGCACAATTAATAGGTTTACACCGAACTCTTGTATGTGGGAGAATAAAGTCTTGCAGAAAGTCACAGACGTTTTCTTGTATCATAAACAGTATGGAGTTCCAAAACTGAAGAAAGAAAAATTTTACTTCAGATTTAGAAAATTTGTGAAGAAGGGCCCAAAATTAATCACATCAAAGGATGAAACTGCCATGGGAGAAAATTATGTCAGATGAAAAGAAAGATTATGAATGGACAAGGACAACTTAATGACAGAAGCAGATATCTGAAGACACTGATAAGGAATTTTCTCATTATCTTATTTCTCTAGATTGCATGCATGCAAATGACATGAAAAGCTGACCTTCATGTGAGTGGGTGTAATTTGGTACTCTTCATGTACACACACACACATACAAATACACTCATGCTTTGTGTGTGTTTACGTAAAAGGTAGGAATATGACCAGACTGATAAATGTTCTAGTAAGTGGTTAATTAAGTAGTTAGTTGAGATTGGGTATTACAGTGAATAAAATATAAACATGAATATTCACATCATAAATAAAGTGTAAAGTCTTAAATCTGTTGTATTCTAATTGTCTAATAAATATACTGTATTTAATCCAAGTGAAAGATGTAACCAGAGAATTTCAATAAAGGAGTAGTCTCCCTTCAGTTCGTTAAAATAGGCAACAACTTCACTATAAATATAACACCCTTTTGTAGTAAGTAAAAAATTTTAATTATATAAATGAAACTTTTTAATTGTTTGATTATTATAAATATGTTTCCTTTTCCAGTTATATGATTTTTATTCTTGTAATTCTCTTTGTTGTGGTTTGTTATGGTAAATCTAGCTACCCTAATAATAATAGTAATCCAGAGTTGAAATTCCTAAAAGGATCAGGGTCCACCATACTATGACCATAAGGTATAGCCCTAGGTGATAAGAGTAAATTGAGGGGCCAATTTTATTTGTATATCTCAAGGGAACATATATTTATAATGCAGGATCTCAATTATTTCTAACTTAAAACCCAAGGGCTAAGTCACTGGGATTTTGAGATGGACCACATGGCAATTGCCAGTTGCTTGTACAAGTTTGTAATTTGTGTCTCCAGTAAGTGTAAATATGGTTAAAGGGTGGAGGGTCAGTCACAGTCATCAAAAATTATGCTATCTTGCACCTGCAAAGTTTCACACTAATGAAGTTATATGACACCCAAATATAATGTTATGTTTAACCAAAGTATATAATTAAGTTGCACCAATCTAAAATATATATGAAATTATTGTTACCATGTTATTTATTTTTCATTGCATTAGCCTTTATTAGTGTGCAACTTGCCTATAAACTGCTTATTTGATTGTTTACTTGATTGATGAAACAATTTATTAATTTTGTTATTTTATTATGTCTTGTTATATTGGAGCCAAAGTAGATCACAGTGTGATACATTTTACACTCAATAGACAACATTATGTTTCTGCGTTTAGCTCTGTTTTTCTGAAGCTTGTGTATGTACAGTCATGAAACTAGATGGATATTTAGTTTTGATGGTTCCACTTTCTAAGAGCAAATGTAGGTTGGTTTCATTCCAGTTTGAAGAAGAGTGTAGGCATTATTGAAGTGTGCTGGCTTCCCTAAGCTCTAAGTGGATGAAAGCACGCAAACAAAAACCAACGCATATCATTATCTATGACAAAGATGACTGTTTTGTGCATGAGCATGCAGGGTGCACGCGTTGTACATGTCTGATGGACAATTCTCCACTCTGTGTGATGATGAATTCACATTGAATAGATGCAATTTTTTGTCACAGAAAAGTAAAAGTTTTGCAGTACCGATGGGTAAGTATTACATAATTAAAATTCGTTCCCCACAACAACCCTTCCTTACATTTCTTTTATATAAAGTGAATGGTTACAAAACACATAACCACTGTGGAAAAATGATTAAAGCATTAGAATTAGAGGTATACTTTTTCTGATTTTGGTTCTCTTATTGCCAGTAGTGTTTTAGTTAAAAAAAATATGATGCCAGTAACATTGTTCTTCTAATTTTTTTTCTTCAGGAAGGCGATTATTTTAAAAGGCTAGCCAAGTCTTGTCATCATGCAGGTCTACATTGAAGGTTTTCAAGCAAACGATCAGATTTGCCTTCCCCTCTCCTCTGTAGCAGTTATCTTTGTTCACAGATACTGCAGTGCTGACCTCTTCCACCTAAACCTTGTTGGTATAAAGGACAGGAACTCTCAACAAAATGTTACACTGAGTTCTGCTGTATTTGATCAAGTTTCACACTCTTTCCTGCAAGATGTAGAAATTCCTCAACTTGTACAGAATAGTGCATTACCCATTGTTCAAGATATCAGAGATAACATTGTCCGTTCAGGTCTCTGTTGTACATTGAGATATATTATTAAACTGCAGCATGAGCGTTGCCCAGGGAAGTCATTGGTGGATCTTCTGGTAAGAATATGCAACAGCTATTATGTGCCTACCATTTTTTTCTAAATTTTAGATGAGTCAGAAAAGGTCTCTAAATTTAAGTTTGTGTATTTGTCTTATTTTTCATTCATTGTAATTCCCTAAGTATTTTTAAAAAAATTGTTTTAGTCACATTTTTAATTCTTACAATTGAAACAGGTGATCATCACTTTCTTTTTTTAATAATGAAGATGCTAAACTGAAAACAAGAAAAGAAGTTAATGTTAAATTATCCAGTTTTGGTCATCAAAAAACATGCCACATTGACATTATTTTTGAGATCCCTTTGCAAGCATTTGGTGGTAGCTTGATTTTGTCCTGTTTGATCATGTGTGCAAAAAGTGTTTCTTTCTACATGATATAGACAAATAAGGTAAGCATGATTTTATGCATATTTAGGAAACCTGATTAGATTTGGATGCCATGAAAGCAATTTTTCAAAATTTTTTTTCTCAGATGTTTTGGAGAAAGCCATGTGAGCAAGATTTATGCAAAAACTGTTTGACCTAGATAAATTAAATTCAGCATGCATTTATCTATGCATATGTTGATGACCTGATATTTTTGTAATGATTTTGGCATTTTTAAAAAAATTTTCTGGACTTGGCTTCTTTTGGTAAAAACCTTGTTATTATGATAAGGCAGAAACTACATGAATTAGAGAAATAAAGTTTGAAATGAATGTTTCTGTGAATATATAGATGAACTGTTCAGATTGTTTTGCACTTTTAAGCAATTTTTGCAAACACTGTTTGGTTTTCAGACTTGGACCTTTTCATCTGTAGTGGGGGCAAACATTTTTTACAACAATTCATATAGTTTTTATATTTTTTTCATGTTACTGGTGTTTCCCAAATGTTTAACATTCATGTACCCCATTTGGGACATTGGTCTTATCAGCATACCCTCTTCTTCCGGTGCCTTAATGTTTTTTAAGTGAATTTTTGTGATTTATTTTCTGCCACATACTCCCTGAAACCATTTCACATACCACGAGCGGTATGAGTACCACATTTTGGCAAACAGTGATCTTGACAAATGATTATCCATAAAAGTTCTGTCTACAAGCAAGTCGATGGTAAAACATTTGTTGCAAGAACAGTATTAAAAGGGAGATAATTCTTGCCAAAAGACATTATATCTCCTGAATCCAGTTAAAAGTCTATTCCTGGTTTATTTTAAGATAACAGCATAATATGCATGTGATACAGACATACAAAAACAAATTATTTTAATTGATGAAAATCATTGTTCAGAAAAATAGTTAAGTTTAATTTCTTATGTAAAAAAATATTTAATGCAGAAATGTTCAGTATACCAGAACATTTTGATCCACATAGGGTCCATGTACATTTTCTTCATTCTAGACAAAACTCAACATCATAAAGTTTGCAAATGCATACAGCATGATTTATGATGCAAAATAAAATTTGGATTTATATCTCCATCCCAGTTACACTGAATAGAATCCATTTCACAGTGCATTCTTGGCTTTATCTCCTGTGCTAGTAACAAATCAAGAACGATACCAAGTGCATAAAGCCACTTTCTGATATCAATAAGATGCAAAGATCACAGCAAAACATTATGTGTTGCAGTCATATATTTTACTGTATTAAATTTGAAATGATTATCCATTTAGTTCATTGGGTCATATTTGTATTTTATCCTATCATTTTCTTGTTTTAATAATTGCGTTAGTTGACAAAATTTATGCTATATGTTAAGTGTTCCCCCCCCCCCAGGGGAGAGTCACTGTCTCATGAAGTGTTCATTTTTTATGTTTTTCTGAGTTAAGTTTCATTTCAGTTAAGGATATGCACTTAGTATGTATACTATATATTTAACTACATTTATTAATATACATATAGTTACATTGTACTACAGTCAGTGAAGGGAGAGAGTCTGTCCATACATGGGTTCATATTGGCAGTCACAGGACAGTCACTAAAGCAGTCCTTTTTTCTTTTCTGTGCTGTAAAGCACCAAACCACAAAAATAATAGTGCTAACTCAGCTGTTTGGCTGTAATAGAACACCATTGTTCCTGGTATACATATATGAGGCATACATCCTAAGCCTTACTTTTGATCAGCAAGATGATGTAACTTTCCATACTTGTTGTTATTGGCGATTGTGAAGCTCATACTTTGTTCATCTCCATATTGTAGTGCCATTAAATCTTAGATAGTTACCAATGTGCAAAAAAAAATTATTGTTGGTGGTAGTTTTACTCTACCTAAATTCATATATTTGGCTTGGCAAACAAAGATGAAATCTGGTCTCATTTATTCCAAGAATAGGAATTATCTATTCATTGTAAACCATGAATTGCTGTCTGCAGTGAGAAATGTTCAAATAAAATTTTTGACAAAGGATCAGTCGTGTTGTTTCCTTTAGTGGCATTCATTTCTCCATTTGCTTACATGTTAGTTTAAGATCCTTAGGAGAACATAATGCTTCTAAAATGTGGATACTAATATTTAACCACAGTGAGAACTTTTTGTATGTCAGTTAATATTAGTGTGAATACAATTGTAGCAAACATTTGTTTAACTTGTATGCTCACAAAAATTTTGTGATTGACAGTTGTTTGGAGTAGTTCTCTATTTCTTTGCTTTACACAAGCACACAGAACATTATGACAAATTTGAAAAGTTAAAAAGGAAAATCATATGTTTGCAATGTAAAATAAAGACAAAAATTTTGCTTTCTTTTTCAGGGATTTCGTGGTGGTAGCCTAAAGGCTTGTGCAGAGGTATTGCAATCAACATGCAATGTATTCTTTGACAGTTTTTATACCTTAACTCATTAGAATTTTAAAAAAAATATCTTGTTTGATATATAATTTCATGTTTTGCATCTGCTATTGACTGCTTTCTTTGTGAAGAGTAAATTATCAAGTATTAGCCATAGTTATTGTTTTGAATAGAGAAGTGGAAATTTCACACAGTTGTGAATTTTAAATTCTAACAGCTCATTTCCCATTTGCATGTATTTCTGTATTAGGTGTAAAATTGGCCATAGATGTAAAATAAAAATTGTTTGGATTAGCTCCAGTATGGTGCATGTCACAAAATTTTGTGAGCTTAACATTGTCAGAAAATTAGCTGAATTTTAGAAAGTATTTTAAATGATAAAGAACTGAGTTAAATTATTCAAGTATTTATTTAATAGATTAGTAGTTTCTGTAAGTTATTTGAGCAAATATGCCATTGTTACTAAAGTGTGAGTATGAATGAGGTTACAAGCTTATGATTTGTAGTGTTTAGATTGCCGAAAATTGCATTGTAGAACATTTAGCTTTTTGAAAATATGGTTTACAGGATAGAATATTCACAATGACAATGTGAAGAAAGGACTTTTCATTAGCTTAATTATCAGCTGTCAAATTTTCTTTGTTGTGAGGTTTTTCCAATGTGGAAAGGAGAGAGAACACCTTTAACGTGGACTTAAGTCATTCTTTCTGTTCCAGATGTCAGGATGGACCAAGCTTTGTGAAGTGGATTTACCACAAAGCATTTCACAGCTAATTCAAGATATCAAGTATGTACAACATCTAACAGCATCACTCCTATGTATACACGCTTATAAGATGAGTCCAGCTGCAAACTGCACTGATTAATCCTGACAAACTGCATAGAGCTAAATCTGTTGGCACATTATGCAGTGGCAGATCTAGGTCATTGATGTAGGACATTGCATTGTACAGTGGTCCCTCTCATGAACAGCTCCCCTGACCAGTGGCCACCCACTATTTATGGCCAGAATCCCTTGGCACTGACAAATTTGTATTCAAAAGTACCCCTCAAGAAAGGCCACCCTCAAACGCGACCAGCGGCCAACATATTAGTGCACAAATGTAAAATTTACCCCTTACAAGCGGCCACATTTTATTATTAATATATGTCCAGAACCAATATTTAATTATGGTAAGGTAAGTAATCCGATTATCTATCCTGATGTCGGTTTTTGGATGTCAGGTTTTCGTTACTGAAAAAGGTGTTGGCTAAAGTACATGTACCACTAAGGTTATTATTATATCATTAACACCCACGTTTGCAGGAAATGGGGTCAGCATTGTTTTGATAGCACTTTGGGCTTCACACAGTGGATTTTTTTTTCTTAATTGACAATTACCACCAGACATACTTGTCAAGATCATAACATGGTCAGAGAGAAATGGAGTCAGCAATGTTTTGACAGAGTTTTGGGCTTCACACAGCAGATTTTTTTTTTTTAAATTGACAATTACAACCAATGTAATTGTCAAGATCATAACATGGTCAGATAGGCTAGAAATAGATTTTTCGGATTAATACATACACAAACAAAGACAATCAACTTTGAACAAAACAGGGTACCAGACAAACACCGAAAAATCACGTGACAGTACATGTATCACTTCCTTTATAACAAGGTTTTTCATCTACAAAATTAAATTGCAGTACTGTACAATTAGGAACATAGGAATAAATCATTACAAAACTTTTAACATGTCATCACGTAAACGAAGAAATAATACTTTAGAAGAAAAGTAAAAGTTACTCAACTTGACGACAATGGGGAGAGTACACTTGCCGAAAGATTTTTTTGTCGGGAAGACTCAAATAAACAAGATCATAAAAGATAAGGAGAATATTCTCTAGCAGCTGGAAAAATGGAGTAAATGGAAAGAGAATACTTTTAAACATAAAACAATGTATGTAACAAGATTTAAAAAAATGTTTTTCAATGGCTTTGTAATGTGCATGCCAACAATAACCCACTCACATTTCACACCTAAGAATAAGAACTTTTAATTTATGTTACTTGAAATAACTCTGTTTTTAAGACAAGAAGAACATTAGTTAATGTTTCTTTTAAATGAAGATATTAACTGCTTTAAGTTATGTGCAGCTTTCCTACTATATACAGATATACATACACATCTCACAAATATAGTCCCCCTCTGGAAAGGCCACCCCTCTTATAAGGCCACTTTCCCGGTGCAGAAGGGGTGGCCATGTAAGAGGGGGACCACTGTACTTAAATTTCCTGCAGCTACTCTTGTTTCATATTGACATAACCTGTCAATTAACATTGCTAATTAGCAGATGCAGCATTGTTCCACAATTTCAAAGCTAGTGCAACAAACACTGTAATTTTATCCCTGCGTTTTATAGTCCTTCTCAATTTTCTTTAGATGGGTGGGGGAACAGATCAAATTAAACTTCACTATTTGACTTTACTGGAACTACCTGAGATAATATAAATTTATACTCATATTCAACCACCTTGTTTTTTTCATGCTGTGATAAGTCATGGACTATTTTGTACTGTGGTGACAGGTGCATATTCCATTTATTTCTCAATAGAAAATGCCAAAACTAAGCTCATATATGCTTAACATTAAAAAAAAATAAAAAAATTTAATAATCTAAATTAGTATATGAAAGGTCACTATTTCATTATCAGAATTGTGGCTAATGTGTGGAAACTTGGAATCTTCATTGTCAAATTTGCCGATTTCAGTAAGAAATCATATATTTTGTATTACAGTCAAACCTAGTTATTGCAATTAAGTTGGGGGTGTCAAAAAATTCATCGACATAACCAGGTCCCGAGATATGAGGGTTTAGTTGACAAATCTACTTCAGA
The DNA here is from genome assembly GCA_016617855.1 of Megalonaias nervosa. Lineage (NCBI taxonomy): Eukaryota > Metazoa > Mollusca > Bivalvia > Unionida > Unionidae > Megalonaias > Megalonaias nervosa. Next base: position 95,851 of record JAECUM010095484.1, read on the forward strand.
ACAATGATTATGCATCTGAAGTACCAGAAATGTGGAGTTTTGTTTCTAAAAACAAATGGCATTTCTAATGCACAATAAAAATAATAATTCAGTCATGCCTGGTTGGAGAAAAAAGAAGATTGGATGTCTTTTAAATGAGATTAAGTAACAAGTCACATACTTTTACAACAATAAGTTACTGCAACAATGTCAATGGTTTAAAGTTGTTGTTATTTCCTTGTGAATAGCCTCATCCCTTTGGTAGCTTCAGCAAGACAATGATTTTCTCACGCTATCCAAAATCTAGGTAAATTGAAGTACGTGTACATGTAGAACTATACTTATATTTTTTTTGAAAGTGTTTTCTTTTGTTAGAGTTGACTTTTGACTAGCAGCAAAATGTAACTTACCAATATTGTGCGTGAAAATCAGTCTTTTGTTTTTGATCATCAGAGGTTCCTTTACACCAGTATATGCCGGTTTTTACCGGTAAATTTTGCTTCTGTACTGGAAAAAGACGGGGTTGGCAGTATTCATGTACCAACAAACTGTAAAATGTGTTTCAAGTCTTTAAAATTAACTGTCTCAACATCAAATTCTGTCTGAAGCCAACTTATTCCATTCATGCAGTTGGAAGACAACTTATTCCATTGATACAGTTGTAGTCCCATATCCCTCCTGACTTTGATCAGTGATCGTCAGCAAGAACACAGCACCAGAAGGAGAGTCAGCTAATCTCTTTGATGGATTGCAAGACTTTGAAATTTAAGATAAAAACAACACAAATGAAAGCACTCTTCTTTCTGTTTCAAATTTTAATCCTATCAGTCACCTTCAGCTTCATTCCATTTGTGTTGAAGAATATGTAATCATGCTACAGCGATCGCCATTTTCATAAAAAAAATACTGGGCACTTTAGACTTTTTTTTTTTACAAAACTGTTGGTGCTTTTATTTACTCTTGTTCAAAACAAATTAATAACCAATGGGGGGTTATGTGGTTGGGGAGCAGCTTAGTTTGGAGTTTGCGGGCTTTTATTTATAGATTATTGTGAGTCACATGATCTAGTCATGCTGAAGTTGAAGGCTTACACTCGCACCAAGCATGAAAACACTTTAATTATTACCAGATTTTCTTTTAAATATATTGTGTAAAACAAATTAGGTATTTTTAGCTACATTTAATGATGTTAACCTGATAATTTTCCGAGTCACAGATAAGGTCAAATTTGCGATGCTGTGTGGGACAACTATATTGTCATGGTGTCGACATGCGATAATGTCCATTTTGAATGCAGCTTACGTAAAGGTCAAAAACGCATGCATTCAATTTTCTTACTCTAAAGTATTGTTTACATGATGATTTTCTCCACTCTGTGTAAGTGATAAACCATGCATTGATGAGATTGGTTGATTAGCATTTGTACCAGTAAAATTTGGTCTTGTACTGACTTTTTCCATCCTTGCCAGTATGAGTTACCGGTAATAGCGGAAATGCCAGACCATTCTTGTAAAATTTCTCTGAAGTGGACATTAAAATTTGCATTTCGTTGAATTAAGCGGGTCCACATGTTACTTTGGACCGAAACTTATGCCCGACATAATGGGGTTATCGACTTAACAGGGGTTGAGATAAGTGGGTAAAAGTTAGCATAACAAAGAAGGATTTTTTTGGGACTGGACCAAAATGCTCAACATACACGGGTTCTCGAGATAACTGAGGTCGAGATAAGTGGGTTTGACTGTGTTGTCTTTAACAAAAACATATTCTCAATAAATAAAACTATACAGTATGATGGAATATCAGTCAGTGAAAATGTTGGTAAATGCCTGTTTGTGTAAGAAATAAATATCACTTAAAGAAGTGTTGTTAAGTAAACTTTGCGTTTAAATTTATATTTTAATTCATTTTTAATGTACAGCTTTGCTTTCTCTTGTTATAATGTAGTAGTTGTGGTTCATAAATGTGCAGCTTTGCTTTCCCTTATTATAATGCAGTAGTTGTACATAAATGTAAAGCTTTGCTTTCCCTTGTTATAATGCAGTAGCTGTGGTACATAAATGTACAGCTTTGCTATCCCTTATTATAATACAGTAGCTGTGGGTACATAAATATACAGCTTTGCTTTCTCATTTTATAATGCAACTGCTGTGGTACAAAAATTTACAGCTTTTCTTTCCCTTGTTATAATACAGTAGCTGTGGTACATAAATATACAGCTTTGCTTTCTCTTGTTATAATGCAGTGACTGTGGTACATAAATATGCAGATTTGCTTTCCCGTGTTATAATACAGTAGCTGTGGTACATAAATATACAGCTTTGCTTTCTCTTGTTATAATGCAGTGGTGTGGTACATAAATATGCAGATTTGCTTTCCCGTGTTATAATACAGTAGCTGTGGTACATAAATATACAGCTTTGCTTTCTCTTGTTATAATGCAGTGGTGTGGTACATAAATATGCAGCTTTGCTTTCCCATGTTATAATATAGTAGCTGTGGTACGTAAATATACAGCTTTGCTTGTTATAATACAGTAGCTGTGGTACATAAATATACATCTTTGCTTTCCCATGTTATAATACAGTAGCTGTGGTACGTAAATATACAGCTTTGCTTGTTATAATACAGTAGCTGCGGTACTTAAATATACATCTTTGCTTTCCCTTGTTATAATACAGTAGCTGTGGTACGTAAATATACAGCTTTGCTTGTTATAATACAGTAGCTGTGGTACATAAATATACAGCTTTGCTTTCCCTTGTTATAATACAGTAGCTGTGGTACGTAAATATACAGCTTTGCTTGTTATAATGCAGTAGCTGTGGTACATAAATATACAGCTTTGCTTTCCCTTGTTATAATGGGTTAGTTTTGGTTCATAAATGCTGATTGCTTTATATACTGAACAACAGTATAGCAAGAATAATCAGAAAATTTGATGAATGGATGTATATGTGTCTGGTGGGGAAAAAAACAACAAATGCTAATCATATGTAAATAGTACAGTATAGTAAGAACAATCTAAAAGTCAAACATGTACTCTCTATATATGTCTGGCAAGGAAATAAAGAAATACCAGTTTAATGTTTATTGAGAAATGCTGACTGTATTATGTTCCAGAGCGCATTATAGTGAAAACAACCTCAAAGTCAGTGAATGCATATATGTGTTTTGTGGCGTTTGTGGGAATAAACTTTGTGTAAGTCATACATATTGTAATAATTTTTTGTTGATGGAAATTAACCCTGTTTCTTCACTTCATGGTATCTGTGTATTTACTTTTGTGAAATAGTGTAGTTTTAAAAAAGTTACAAAGATATAATGCTGAGGTTCTTTTATTTTATCCCATATTGCCATACATATGATAGACCAATTCAAATAGAATGGTTTAATTTTGGTAATAGAATCCATAATGGTACCATGTTATATCTGGAATTGCGATACAATGAATACACAGCTTTGATACTGAGAGGGAAGCAACCATACCTTTCCTAATGCACAATTTTGTGACTAATGCATGTCAGCTTGATTTATATATTTTGACATGAATGTTTCTGTAGGACAAAGAAAATTATAATTTTCATGTATCAGTGAAAGTAGCTAGCTCAACCCCCCACCCCACCCCCATAGTATGAACCAAACTTTGAGTCTCCTGTGCATCTCGTGCCCTCATGTATGCAGTGGTTGCTGCTTATAGATCCAGTTTGGAGAAGATATGCATTTTGAATATAAAATTAAACAAATTTGTAGTTGAAAAAAGCAAATAATGCTATACATATGCTTCAAAAATCACACTTTTCTGGAAAAGATGCAATGTTATTTGGATCATTTTCATTTTGTTACATCTGTACAGATATTGGTGATAAAGCTAACTCAGCTCTTTTTAAAGTTAAATGTATAAGTATGTGGTTGAGGGGCAGCAAAATTTATTACTAAAACAACTAAGGAGAGCAAGACCTGACACATGACCTGTATTCATCATGGGCTCAAAAATAACTGAATCCACTGGCAGCACCTACTGGTAACAGAATGACTGGGAAATATGTGGCGAATCAAGTATTTACAGTGTTTCTTCAGTAGCTTTGAAATTGCCTTGATAGGAACAGTGTTGCATCAGTCATGGCAAGGTTGATAAATTGAAGTATGCAACATAATTTTTATTGATATATGTATGTGAATATTGAAATTGAAAAGACTTGGCAGTTTGGAAGTTGTCAATACAGATAGTTCTGTTGTGTAATAATTTGATTAAAATGATGCAATTAACTTTAGTGGTGTACTGATTCATTGATATGGTCAGTAATTGGTAATTTTTAGGGTCTGATCAGCAGATGATTTCATATACTTATACAACTGAAATAATTTACTTTTACATGGTTCAGCTTGTAAACTCAAAGATCAGTTGTAAAATTTTGACCAGTGCTGAGCATTATTTCAGTTGCAACAGTTTGGTTAATAATGTTTCAGAATAGGACATTATGTAAATTGTTATAACAAATGTATAGATTTGTGGTGAGAGACCAAACTTGCTGAAGTTTCATTTTCTTTTATTCAGGTCATTCTGTGATCGCAATTCCAAAACAAATTTTGAGATTGCAGCTGATGTGATGAAGCTTGAATGGTATTTTGAGAAGCCCCCTCTACTACATAACAATGATAAATGGAAAAGAGAACTAATCAAGCAAATTCAGACAGAAACTGTTGCCATGGCAACACATGCTGATAATGTTGATGCTGTGGTTAAAAACTTTTTTCAAGATAGGGAAATTGTAGAACCACATGATAGTGTTGTATACAGAGTTGTCAGGATGGGGGATAGAATTAGTAGGAAAAGGAAGGAGGACAAAGCAGAACATGTACAAAAGAATCAAAATACTATTGTTGATGCAGAAAGAAAGAAAAAGAGAAGTTCTATTCAAAATGGAGATCTTTCTCAGCTGTCCTCAAAAGATGATACGGCATCTGAAATTACTGATGTTGATAGTTTGATTTCAGTTGTGAACAGTATGACATTACATAACATTGAATTTGTGCATCTTTATTCAGAGGGAATTCAGATAACAATAGCTGATCTCATTCTCTTTGTATACATGTATTACCTCATGGTAGGTATAAGATGTAGTTTTTATCGGTATATTTACTGTCTATTCATGTTTACAAGTTGAGTCCAGCTGCAATTTACACAGACCCACAATGAGCTGGCAGATCTAGGTCTATGACATTTGTTAAGAGTAATAAGTAGAACAAACACATTATGCAATGACAAATCCAGGTCTGTGTTGTTTCTAGTTTGATGCAACTTAAAAGTAGGTATATTAAAAACTCCTTTCAGATATGAAGAATCTTGTTCATCAGATATCGGATTCAGGGTTCACTGTCACCTCTAAAACCTTATAACCAATTTAGTCAGAAACAATAAAATATGGTCAGTTCATTTTTATGTTGCCACATTTTAAAGCCAGATTTCTTTCCAGGAATCACTGTTAGAAAAAATTTATTTGTTTTCTCTGATCTTTAAGTAGATGGTCCTCATGCTCCTCATTTCCATGTCAGCAACAGCACAGACATCCAACAGTTTTGAAAAAAATCCAAAAGCCAAGTGTTTTTGCTTCATACAGTGTGGAGCACCTAATAAACTGGCTTTTCTTTTCTCCACTGTACACTGATGAAAATTTGACTAAAAGTTAATTTTTTAAAAGTGAAATCTCTATACATGTATTTATCTGTGATCATGTTGGAATCAGAAGATTGGATGAAGTTACTTTTTGCTCTTGTCTAAATGGGATGAAGTGATGGGAAAATCAGTTATGTTAAAGATAACATTTTGTATGGCAAAAATGTTCAACAACTGTTGTTTTTATTGCTTTGCAAGTTAAATAGTATGAAAATACACAAAATACTTGTCTTTATTTATGAAAATATTGAAAGCTTTGTATCTTGAATCCTACAAACTGCATCATAATTTTGTTAATGTCATTAGATAGTAAATTAAAAAATATGTACTGTGAATCACTTTAAGTTTGATGGTGTCAAAATTGGTGGTTTGGCTACAAAATGCATATTTGTTGGTACTTAATATATATGTAAGATTATACCCACATTCATTTTTTAACATTTCTGAGCAACAGGCTGAATCCATACAGCAGTAAGTGGATTGATTAGATTGTTCATTGCAAACACTCAGCATAAATGCACAGACCTGAATGAAACAAGATGCAGACAATATTTAAACTTAAAACAAGCCATTACCTCACTACTGTAATTAGTGTGAATGTACTGATCTAATGGTAAGATAGAATCCCATTTGGTTGGGTGTCTAGCAAGTGAACCACTGAGCCACCTCCTTAAAACATTCTTTGCTTTACATCGAGGGCAAAGCTATAACAATAAATACCATTGCAGCAGGTGTGAAACTGCCTTAGGACTTTGGTTTAAAGGATACTGCCTAACTTTTAACTGAGAAATGTACATTCCCATGCCTCAGTCAGTTATCAACTCATAATACTATATAAAGAAAGGAATGATGCTTTACCATGACACGCGAGGGAGGGGGGGTAGTTAGGGTGGTAGTGCACTTTTAAATATCAGGTTGGTTTACATTGTGACTGTAAATTGTGGTAAAGCTTGCCCATTAAAACCACAAAATTTTCTACCCCCACAAATTTAAAGTAATTCACATTAACTTTTCAAGAAATAGGTGACTAATGCCAGCAGAGGCAAGTTGGCTCATTCATCTATTTTTACAGATAAAATACTGAATAAATTCATTAATTTTTTCATAGCTTTTGGTATCATAATTTACAAAATTACACATTTGGGATTTCCAGTTTAAAAACCCTGTGATTTCATTCACTTTTTTGAGTTTCACATTTGTATGGTTGGGTGTAAAATAGTATTCTGTGCATGTATGTGGGAACCAGAAATTACTAAGTTTGTTTTTAAAAACTTATTTTACTTAAAGTTTCTACTGTTCTATGCCAATTATAACTAAAGACTTAGCATGATTCAATTGTTTTGGCAGAATATCAATGGGTTAATTTGGAGAAATGGGTTGGTAGGTGCTGTTATGAAGCATGGCAAAGTTAACTTTGCTTTCATGGTCAATTTAAGCAGAATTCCACAAAGACATTGTCTTCACCAAAGTTGTTCCCTAGTATGAGCCGTATTGTCTGAAATTAAAGCAAGCCAATAATATACCTTATAAAAGATGGTCACCAAATATGTCACCAAAATCACATTGTTGTTTCCAAAGTCAGCAACAGTTGCCGTTGTTGATTTTAGTGATGTGAATTTAAGTACTTAAATTAGTGAAATGCAATAGTTTAATTTGCCATGAGCTAGTGCAGTGCATAAAGAAATGCTTTTTCAAACACAGACCCATGACATGTGTCTTTAAAACAATTACTTGGCCTGACTCAAAATAAACCATCCTGATGGACCATATATTTTTTATTATTAAAATAGCTGTACTTTTAATAAAAATTAGAAAAATCGTTTGGATTGACTAATTTTCTGTGTATTTGCCTCTCAAAATAGTGAGATTAAGCAAACAATTGTTTGTGACTTTGTCTCCTAAATTTTTTTAATTTCATTTCATTTCTTTAAAAGCAATGTTTTCTCCAAGTCCTTATGGAAACTAGTACCCAATATGAAAATAATTTATGTTTTACAGTTTATTTTGAACCACACCTTGTTCACTGAAATTTTGACTCCATTTTTTGGAAGAAATGTCCAGCTCCCAAAAAGCTTTCAAAATTAATAATCTTGCTCTGATTTGTATGAAGAGGAATTCTGTTCAGTATATTAGCTGGAAAAAATTATCTTATCCTCGTTGGAAAGAAAATCTCAGCCTTTCCTCTCCCCCACCTGGAAAATTTAAATGGTCTGCCTCATATACTTCTGATAATTTTCATGAAACTGAGCAAATGTCAAACATTCTTAAATTGCACCAGTGGCCTAAGTGGTTAGAGAATATGCCTCGGATGTGGGAGGTTGTGGCTTTGAACCTTAGCTGAGTTGTACCAAAGATTTATAAAAATGTACTAGCAGGTACCACACTAGGCATTCAGCTTTAAGAGATAGTGTTAGGACTGGTCAGCCTGGTGTAAGGATAATGTGACTGAGTGGAACATGATGTTACATGTCTGCAGCATGATGCCCGGTGCCAGACATCACTATAAACTGCCTCAATGCAGACATCGTAGCGATATGACTGAAAAATTGTTAAAGCTACATTAAAAATCCAAATTACACACACACACTCATACAATCATATAGGTACCACTCAGTATATTTAACCAGTGATGCATTATCAAGTCAGTGTGACTAAATGACAGCTCATTGTTATTCATGAAGGACAATTAAGTGCTAATTTAAGGAACCAATTTGATATGAGGAGCAGAAATAATACTGTTTCCAGTTCATATGTCAGATGCATTTTATAAAATTTATTCTTCAAGACACAATAGTTTATACTTAAAGATACAGTTAACAGGTGGTTTTTATAAGGTGCAGGGTCCAATAAATGGGGTCCCACCAGAGGCTGTATATTAATAATTTCCAGTGTCTTTTAAGAACTTAAAATTGAAAATAATGCCTTTCAGCATGCTCCAAGTTTCTTTCAGGCAAATTAGATACTAGTCTCTTTTTATAAGCCTGAAGGGAAACAAACTGAAAATATGGGATGGGCCCAGTTTGGATTTAGATTCTGTTTGTAATGTGGTTGCAGAAGACATTGTAGTTCTAAGCTACACTGACAGTTGATATTGTGGCAGAATATAGATACAGGATACAGTGTGATACATTTTATTTATGACATTACATGATTTATTTCTCACCTCTGTCTGCGTGGGTTCGAGTCTCGGGCTCGGCCAATGTGGTTATGTGAGAAAGCTTGCCGGTAGCTTCTCGTGGGTCGGTGGTTCTTTCCTGGTTCTCCCGGGTTCTTCCTCCACCATTAATACTGGCCGCCATGTATAGCCTATCTTGTGCTGAAAAATGGAGTTAAACCCTATGACAACAACAACAACATGATTTATTTATGACATTTGGTAAGGACATGTGGTAATATAATACATTTTATTTATGATGTTCCATAATTTATTTATGGCATGATATATATAACAGGACACAATTATGTGACATTTATTTATGATGCAACAAGTGAGACAGGACACAATAATGTGAGTTATATATGATATTCCATGATTTGTTTATGACCTGACATATGATACATGTCACAAAGTTTTATTTTTGATGTTCTGATTTATTTAGGATGTGTCATGTGACACAAGATACAATGATGTGAAATTTATGGTACAGGACGTATTGATATGACATGATTTATTGACATGACATGTTATACAGGTCAGTGTCCTTGATATGATATATTTACAATGTGACACAGGACACACTCTGGGGTCCCATTAAGCTGATTAGTCTAAAGCACTCACATTTACTGGCTGCCATGTATAGCCTATTGTGTCCTGAAGAATGGCGTTAAACCAACAACAACAACATATAGAATACAATGACCTGACATGATTTATTTACAATTATTTAAGTACAGTTACAATTCTGTTTGAATGGTATAAATCACAACATCTCAATTCTCATTCTAACTTAATAAATTTTGAGCTGAGGTCACATCTAGATCTAAATATTGTAACTTTTTTTCACAGCACTCAATCCGATTCAATGCTACATCGGTGTTAGAAATTGTACCTAACATCATCCACTGGTTAGAACATTTGGTTAAGCTGCCTCTTTTGTGGCAGACATGTGAGGCCTTGGGTTTTGATGTATTGGGACTTCAAGCTGGACTTAAGAGAGACAACACATTGCAAACTGGTATTGGGTTCACTTCTCCAAGAAACATTCAGGACTTGAAGGAAAATATTGACATTATGGAAATCAGGTTTGAACATACAGTACTGAGTTGTGATGACAGTTACATTTCCCTCAACAGGTTCAGTATATGTCAGAATTTAGCAGCTAAATTAACATTTTGAAACAAGGTTTTTTTGTTTTTTTTTAAAGTGTAACAATAAAATTTGGGATCAAAATTTGTCTCTTTATTTAGAGTTCAGAGATTTTAGTTTACTGGGGGAAAAAGATAATATTAAAGAAGGGAAAATTTCTGGAATCCAGAACAATTTCTTGAGAGGATTTTGGTATACTGTGGTTTTCATTTAGAGGATTTTCACTTTGTGTGTGGGATAGGGTGGGGTAGATGGGTGGGTGCATGCATGCATGCATATGTTTGTGTGCAAGCATGTGTCTTTGATACACATTGTCATCTTCTATTCACTAAAAGTACATTTATTCATATTTCACATGAACTCTACATTTATTCATATTTCACATGAACTCTATATTTATTCATATTTCACATGAACTCTACATTTATTCATATTTCACATGAACTTTACATTTATTCATATTTCACTTACACTACATTTATTCATATTTCACTTACACTCTACATTTATTCATATTTCACTTAAACTACATTTATTCATATTTCACATGAACTCTACATGTATTCACATTTCATATGAACTCTATATTTATTCATATTTCACATGAACTCTGTATTTATTCATATTTCACATGAACTCTACATTTATTCATATTTCACTTACACTCTACATTTATTCATATTTCACTTACACTCTACATTTATTCATATTTCACTTAAACTACATTTATTCATATTTCACATGAACTCTACATGTATTTATATTTCACATGAACTCCACATTTATTCATATTTCACATGAACTCTATATTTATTCATATTTCACTTACACTCTACATTTATTCATATTTCACTTACACTCTACATTTATTTATATTTCACTTACTCTACATTTATTCATATTTCACTTAAACTACATTTATTCATATTTCACATGAACTCTACATGTATTCACATTTCATATGAACTCTATATTTATTCATATTTCACATGAACTCTACATTTATTCATTTTTGACTAAAACTCTACATTTATTCATATTTCACATGAACTCTACATTTATTCATATTTCACAAGAACTCTACATTTATTCATATTTCACATGAACTCTACATTTATTCATGTTTCACATGAACTCGATATTTATTCATATTTCACATGAACTCTGCATTTATTCATATTTCACTTACACTCTACATTTAATTATATTTCACTTACACTCTACATTTATTCATATATCACATGAACTCTATATTTATTCATATTTCACTTACACTCTACATTTATTCATATATCACATGAACTCTATATTTATTCATATTTCACATGAACTCTGTATTTATTCATATATCACTTACACTCTACATTTATTCATATTTCACATGAACTCTATATTTATTCATATTTCACATGAACTCTACATTTATTCATATTTCACATGAACTCTATATTTATTCATATTTCACATGAACTCTACATTTATTCATATTTCACATGAACTCTACATTTATTCATATATCACTTACACTCTACATTTATTCATATTTCACTTACACTCTACATTTATTCATATATCACTTACACTCTACATTTATTCATATTTCACATGAACTCTACATGTATTCAGATTTCATATGAACTCTATATTTATTCATATTTCACATGAACTCTACATTTATTCATTTTTGACTAAAACTCTACATTTATTCATATTTCACATGAACTCCACATTTATTCATATTTCAGTTACACTCTACATTTATTCATGTTTCACTAAAACTCTACATTTATTCATATTTCACATGAAATCTACATTTATTGATACTTCACATGAACTCTACATTTATTCATATTTAACTTAAACTCTACATGTATTTATATTTCACTTAATCTCCACACTTAATCACATTTCAGCCAAAAGTGTAAGAGCAAATACCATCCCAGTAAACCTGAAATTGATAGTGCTCTGCAGATAATTAAGGTGAGATTTAGTTTAAGGCAGATGACTATTCAAACTTTTATGCTCAGAAATTATTCACTTCTAAATAAGTTCAAGATTTGTCCATAGCTTCAGTGAAACAAGTCAGGTGTCTTCAAACTTTGGTTTGTTGCTATATGCAGCATGGTAATACAATCCTCTTGATTAGATTTTGATGTGTTTAAAATAATATGTGTTTCTTATTTAATGTATTTTGTTTCCTCCTTGCAGAAGACAGGAATTGAGCCCCAAGTATCAGAACATCCTTGTGGTTCTAATGTACAGTTAGATTGGGAAGGGATGCCTCCTATCACACATCCAAGAGATGGTCTGTATTATGTAGCTATTTCTAATGATCATTGTGCTGTATGCTGTACTGTGAATTCATTTATTGTTTTGTTGGTATAACGTTTAGTGGTTTTGTAAAAATTGATTTTTTGTGTCTGCATTTAACTTCATGGATGGGTTAGAAATCCAATTGTACTAATTTTTGTCTTGTCTATGAAACAGTTTACCCTTTCACTAAACAAACTTAGGTAGTATTGTCAGGACACAACCCTATATAAACTGTCTTCCAGCATTTATATCATTAACAGTGTTAGAGCTACAGGTGGTCAAGAGATCTAAGGCACTTGCCCTTATAGGTCACTGACATCTCACCTCTGTCTGCAAGAGTTCAGGTCATGGCTTGGCCAGTGTGTGTATGTGAGACAGCTTGTCTGTAGCTTCCTGTGGGTAGGTGATTATTCCTAGGTTATTCCCCACTTTTAATGTGCTGTAAAATGGTGTTAAACCCACAAAAGTGAAAGTCTGACTGTTATAGTCTTATAAAAATCTTTCCGAAGATAAGGGTAGAATGACTATGAATTGATATCACTCATAATCAGAATCATCCAGGATATCGATCTTATAACAAATTTTATTAAAATTGGATGAGAAGTGTGGTCTCTAGTGAGGTAACAAGCTCAGTCAATCAGATACATAATTTGTGAAAAGATAATTTAATATATTAATGTATAGAGATTTCTAATTCAAATACTTTACCTATCATAATACCTTCAGAGGACTACTTTGCAAATCCAGCCCTTTCCAGGCAAAAACATTTTAGTTGAAAGTTAGCTGCCCACCAAGATGATATAGTGATCTCACCTTGATACATTAATTGGCATCAATTCCCCTGAATACTTTAGTAACTACTTTCCCTTGTGCTGAATGGCTCACCTCTACAGACAGATAGGCCTCACAATCCACATACATGTATTTTGGAAGTTTTCGACCTTTAAACAAGTTGGAGGAGGGTTCTCTTCAAAGGGAAATATACTCAATCTATAAATTTCCAACTTTTCTTTTCTTTCTTTCTTTGTCAACAAAGTTTCTGGCTTTTCTGTATCATCTATTTGCTGTCCCAACACTTTAGTAGTATCTCTACAGGTCACTGGTGTGTACCCGCAGATTGCTATAGCTGTATTTAAATATGTGCAGGTCTGGTGTGTAATAAAGAAAACTTGTGTAATATTGCTCTATAATTTCTGCTGTGGTCAGATACATACAGGTAAGTTTTCTATATTCATGTAGTCTTGGTGTCTTCATAGTTATGTATATGATGCTTTAGTGATTTTACCTGTATAATCCATCATTTGGCCTTACCTACATGTAACATTGTCTTACAACTAATATTGTAGCATCCACTTCATGAGTATCAATAATGATGCTTCAGTGCATTTTTATGTGTGTGTGTTTTGTTTACTATCAAAATCTCAAATATTGCTGCATAGTTTCTGCCTTGGTCAGATACATAATTTAAGTTTTCTATACATAGTTTTGTAATAGTATCCTCTTCATAGTTACTATAAGCAATGCTTTTGTGATTTTACTTATATAGGCAGACAGTTGGCCCTTCCTAAAGGTAACTTTTTTAGAATTGATATTTTAGCATCAACTGCATAAGTATAAATAGCAATGCTCCAGTTGTCTACCAGTATTGGTAGCCATGTGCACCCTTTTACAGTTAATTGTCATAGTTGATAGCTCTGCATGTACACTCTTTGAGTTCATAAACAGGACATGTGCCGCACTACACCTGTATATATTGTCTGCTTTATTTTGTATTATAGATTTAGACCATGGGCAAGACCAAGTGTAAGCTTTGTAAAACATTGGAAACAAGGGACTGACAACCACTCTACATGAGTAGCTTGCTCAGGTTGCCAATCTACAAATACAGATCCGACTTGTCTGTTATGGACAGAAAGTCAGTGGACTGTTGTACTGCTGTACTAAAGGGGAAGGCATAGAAGCACACCTTGAGGGACAAAAATGTAACCGGTTTTTATACTGCAAAGTTTCAGCATTTGTTGACGTGCTAATCAACAAAGACCAACTGACATTCAACTGTTATCACTGTCAGGTCAAGTGGTTGACTTTGAGGACATTACAGACACATAGCCCTCACCAGTAGGCACTTCAGCCTCAGATGCTATCTTGCGGACTGGTTTTGTAGAGTACATATCCTATAACCTACTTCCAGCATAAGGAATTTGCAGGATGCAATGGCACTGTTCCATCACTATCAGACTCTGCCATCTGAATCTGACCACATGAGGTCAGGAACAAAGCTGATCCTGCCTTCTATGTTGAATTATGGGCTAGCTTATGTTGATCACTATCCTATATGCTCTTCTGATACCAGTGCACTAGCACTCTTAAGACTGGCTCTACCCATAGTGCTGCAATGGACCCGGTTCATGTCATGGCAATTTGTGCCACAGTATCTACATCATGTGGACATTTTGGGGGGGAAACAGTCCTGAAGATCCATTCATTGTGTACCTAACCATTAACTTTTATCTGTATTTTAGTTAATGTTTCTCTAAGAGTATGGGTTAAATATTAGGATCATTATCAATAAAGGTAAATATGTTTATTTGGGTCTGGGTATAAGATATTGGAATTTCCCTATGAAAAACATGTTGTGCCTGATGTTTCCCATCTTCTTTATTTTAATTTCTATATCCTGGCTCTACTTTTGTGTCTTAGTTTATTATATAATCTTTTTACTTCAAAAATTATTTATTCTTGCAATAAGTTAAGAAGCAGAATCATTGTATTGTGTTCTCTTTTCGATTTGGGTGGAATTATATATTCAAATTATTATTTTCTGGAATTACAAAGTGCTCAATAATATTCTTGGACAGAAACATCAATTTTGAATTATAGTGAATTCAGACAAGGACATCTTGGATTATATTATTGTGATTAATTGAAGACTATTAGCACATCATCACACTTCAGGCCACTGATACATTCATGTCTACAGGCAAATCAATGCCTTCAATGCTGGATCTTATTTCAAATCCCACTGGAATTTAATTAGAATATTATTCATTAGGACTGGTGATAGAACTTTTTGGACTGTTTGGAGTTTAATTCACAGAACTGTAAGTTCTTTTTAAATTTTCACTTTGTATTCAGGGGAAATAAATTATTTGTTGAATTTTACAAAACTTGTTGTTTTTCTGTATTTTGTTTTAGTTAGTTTAAAACTATAGAGTCATAATTGATGGGACAGTATAACTCAAGACGGCCCATGCCTTTATTGCCAAGAACAGGGCCCTGTTCATGGGGAATCTGAGTTTTGAAATCCTGGTCTCCTCTGGACACATCATCTCAAAGTCATCAACAGGACCAAGAGCAAGCTCTGAAGTGGTACTGTAAAAGGACTGAGTCATTGCATCAGGGCAGATCAAGCCTTTTCCTACACTGCAAAGAGGAAAAGGACAATATAGCACAGACAATTTCCAACTGGATAAAAATGATTATTAATTCTGCATATCAGGAAATAATCCAAAATCAAATGAATTTGCTATGCATTTAACTTACAAAGTGTAGGCAGTTGCAACAAGCATTGCATTTGAGCAAAACTACCCTAATGACATTATTCATGCCATGAGAAGGGGGTCAGAGTGCACTTTCTCCATCTTTTATCTCACAGATCGGTCATCCCTAAAGGCTACACTTGACCTAGTAGGATCAATAGCCATGGCACAACAATTTACCTTCCCAGATCATTCAACAGTTTCATAAGGACACAGATTCACAACTTCTGCTGGATTTGTGAAAGGGACAGTTTTCTCTTTTGAAGCTGCTTTTAAACAGATGGAGTCAGTTTTCTACTAGTGTTGTCTAAAAGCTGTCTCACATATTTTAGTGGACCAGGGATGACCTGAGTAATGGACTGTAACATTCACCACCTGTCACCTATTCTCCTAAAGTATTATGATCGGGTAACATATATGAAGAAGAAACCAATCTTTTTTTGTAAAATATGTTTCTTCAATAATGCTTACCTGATCATAATAAACATACACCCTCCCAGTGTCCAATCAGTTACATTGATACAGAGATCATACCTCCTGCTCCAGTAGTAAGTGAAGTATTCACAAGATTTGTGAGGTAGTAGTACTTTTCATAAGGTATTTTGATTATTGAAGTATTACTGAAGAAAGATCTTTTACTAGAAAATATTGGTTTCACAAATATTAACTGTTTAAAAACCATGCTTCTATAAGCTTGTTTACCAAACATGAATAATCTGATTAAAATTAAGTCTTCTGGGTGGTAACAAGCTCAACCAGTGAAATATATGTATATACACAGATTGCTCTTGATGAAACTCATCGAGCACCTTGATTATGTAAGTCAATGTAATAAGTCTGATTGGTAATTATGTCACTATAACTCAGCTGAACTGAAGCAAAATAACTTAGTTAATATATTTGGATCTCATGGATCTCATTCATAGTTATCCTCTATAAGCCTATTTTGATGATGTTAGCCTATTTACCAAGTTTGATCAAAATTAGATCCAAAAATACAGCCTAAAATAGTTAGAAGCTCAACCGGTTGTATGCAAGTTTACTCAATTAATATACATAGATCTTGATCATGATGCAGTTTTATTGGACACTTGATGATATGGGCATATTTACCAAGTTTGATCAAATTGAATCAAAATTACATTTTCTAAAGTTCAACTAATCAGATACATAATAACTTTATTAATGCTGATTAAATAATTTTGCTAGAGCTCTTCAAGATGTAAGGTTTTATTCCAGATTTGGTTAAAGTTGGACCAGAATTATGACCTACAGAGCCAATCACATGCAAGATCAGATTATTATTATGCATGGATTTCACTCACTCTGATGTCTTAAAGATACAACTCTATTTACCAACTTTGATTATAATCCTATTAAAGAAAGTCACTAGAGGTGTGAGAAGCTCAGCCAGTTAGGTGCTGGATCACCTCTATGATATGCATGGATCTTGCTGTCTACAGAAATCATCTGTTATTTTGATGATACATGTATTCCAAGTATAATCGAAGTCAGATCAGAAATGTTGCTTTCAGACTAATAACAAGACAATCAGACAATCACATGTAAGATCTCTTCATTGAAATACTCATCTGAGATCTTGACAATATAAGTCTATATTCCATGTTTGGTGAAAGTTGGATTAAAAGTACTACTTCTGGACTGGTAATCAGCTTAGCCAATCAGATGCAAATCACCTCATTTATAAGTGGATATTTTTGAACTTGTCTTTATGATAATATAAGCCCATAATCCAGGTTGTTATTATTATTATTATTATTATTATTCAGAGTTACCAGAAAAGCGAGTAGCACGCAAATGCCAGCAACTAGAGAACTTAGCAACAGCTGTCAAAGCCATAGCAAGAGATGGAGATGTCATTGTTGATTTCTGTAGTGGAGGGGTAATTCATTTTTGCATGTATTGTTCTTTATTGACTTATAGCATTTAAGTACTTTTCATTCCTAGTAAATTAGAACACTTGCTAAAAAATGTTTGGCTTTAATAACAACAAGGTGAAAAGTTATTCAGCAAGTACCTGTCTTAATTACATCGTAAACAAACTAATTATAAATAGGAACCTTACAAGTCCATCTGCAAACTGTACAGATCTCGGTCTGTACAGTTAGGAGTAATCAGCAATACAAACACATAAGCTTTGATTTGCTGGTGCATTGTGTGATCAGAATCAGTGTTGTTTGCAATTGGACTCAACTTATAAGATGGTATATATGGTCTTTCATTACCTCAATTTTGTTACTAAGAGAGGTGACTGTAGTCTGATATCTTAAAAATAATGCAGCCATGTTGATTCTTGTATGTTCTTTCTCATTACAGGGACACCTAGGTATTGTACTTGCTTACCTTCTGCCAAGGTGCCAGGTATGAGATATTGTGAGCTTGTCTAGCATTAGTGATCACAGGTCTTTTTTATATTCTAGTGGAATGATACTGCATCAGTAGAAAATTTGCCAGGCCATGTACTTGCACTAAGCCCATATTAGACTTCTACTGACTTAGCATGATTCCATAACATAACTTGTGATGACTTTCCCCACCAGTGACTGTAACCACCCGTATTTACATAGTTTTCTTTTATTCTCAAATGGGTTCAGACCTGAAAAATACTTGAGAAACATCAGGACAGAATGAGGTTGTCGGTGATGCAGTGTCACACTGACCTGGTATTTTTTCCTACTGGCTGAGTGTGTGTGTGTGTGTGTATATATATATATATATATATATATATATATATATATATATATATATATAATTTGCTTTGGTTTTATTTTTTATATCTTCTTTTTTTTAAAATATATACTTGTAATGTAATGTACGTTGGACTTGACCATTTCCAAAATCAAGTTCATTTTCTACTTGACCTGAATCATTGATTTTTTAAAATTCTGTAAACAACTAATACATTGCAATAATATTCTGTATGTGTATGGGTTTATTGATAGGATCATTATTAATAGAAGTAAACATATTTATTTGGGTCTGGGTCTATTTTATTTGAATTACACTAAAATATACCTGGCCTACATCCTATGTTAATTTTAGTCATAGACCTTATAATTATAACTGAGATTTCATTTAGTAGACATTAGGATCCTTCTGGAAGATTATATACATTAGGTAATATTTTTTTTTAGAAAATGCTAATTGTGACCTGAGGTCAAGTAGAGGACTATGTAATCTCGTTATTGGAAAAATTATTAATTTGTGCTTTAAGATCTTAGCAGAATCATTTGTATTATTTTTGTGTCAAGCAATTCATTTGGGCTGAAAATTTATTCAAATTATTTAATTCAAGTGATTCTTCACTGGAAATACAAAGTGCTCTTCAATAATAACATTATTGAAAATAGAGACCTGAATTGATTGTGAAATTTCAAATAAGGTTTTAATTTTTGGATTGTGTTCTTGCAATCCAACAAAAGACTGTTAGTACATCACCATAACACAGGCCACCACAGGCACATCAACACCCTCAGCATTGGATTTAATCTGGATTTCCACTAAAGTTTATTCAGAACTTTAACTGTTAGGACCTGTATCTGTAATTCTAGGATTATTTGGGATTTAATTCACAATAAGCTCCTTTTTTTACATTTTCACTTTGTATTCTAGGGAAATAACTGATTTTGTTGAATTTTACAAAGCTTGTTGCTTCTCAGTCTTTTCTATTACTTATTTTAAGACCATAGAGTCATATATATATATATATATATATATATATATATACGCACACACACACACACACTGAGTAAAGTTCATCTACCTGAATTGTCCAGCTGGCACACATTTTGTGTAGATATGCATACATACATGCTGACCATTAAGCATTTGGCATAATCATTATGCCTTTTTTCAACAAATTATGTTTTACGCTAGACTATATGGATTATGCTTTTTTAGTATATTAAAAAATAAAATAATAAAGAAAAAAAAAGTTGTTTTTGTCACTTTTATTATCATCTCTTTAATACCAGTCATATACATTTGAGAATATTTTTAAAAGGGAGACTGCTGTTTAAGAATAGTATAAGAGTACTTTTGTTATCATTTGTAGCAACAGTATATGACCCATTTCCAAGAACACAGACATATTTCTTCAAATGTGAACTTTGCCTAACAGATTCATTTTATGATCAGCAAGTAAGTTATTGAACTAGTCTATACTTAAGAAGATGGTGCCAGATGTTAAGTGAAGCATATACGGTGTGAGTTGTAGATGTTATATGACGGAAAATGTTAGAGCAGATAAATCTTTTCAAAGTTCAAAACATGTCAGATCAGAAAAAAGGACAAACCAACACCACTTTACAAATTTTAAAAGAAAAATAACAGAGTAATTTAATATAGCATTTCTGAGCACCTGACCATGATCATTGCAGAATTCCAGTTCACAATCAATCAGCGGAAGTTATAGGTGTAGACTAGTTGAAGTGAGCACTGAATATAAATAATTTTTCAGTATATTTTGTGTTTGTATTATGGTTGTAATTGATATGGATTTTGCCCTTTGTGACAAGAATTTTGACCAGCTGCAGCATCAGGTTAATAGTAACAATGTATCTTTCTCATACATGCTCTGGGGGCCCCGAATGGCCGAGTGGTCTAAAGCACTCACCATTCTGGATCACTGCCATCTCACCTCTGTCTGTGTGTGTTCGAGTCTCAGGCTCGGCTAATGTGGGTATGTGAGAAAGCTTGCCAGTAGCTTCTCATGGGTCAGTGGTTCTTCCCGGAGTTTTCCAGAGTTCTTCCTCCACCAGTCATACTGGCTGCCATGTATAGCCTGTCTTGTGCTGAAAAATATCATTAAACCCTACAACAACAACAACAACAACAACAACATACATGCTGTAAGTCTGGCCAGTATGTATTATGTAGATTATACTTTTTAATGCCCAAATTACTCTTTTTTGCCACATATAATAGCAACAATTACATTTATACTTCTCAGGGGACTGGCATGTATTGATATGCATAACTTTTGACATGCAGATGTTATGGACCTTAGTTTGAAAAGTTGAGGGGCACAGGTTCAGTTAATATCAGGAATGGTGGAGGGTAGACAGATATTCAGGTGATAAATGGACTTATGCTGTATATATATTCTGAACATTGAACTCTGCCCATTACCAATGTAAACTGAGTCCACCTTTAAGAATGTCCACTTTTGTAAAACTGATGTTTACTTCACAGCTTGAAGTATTTGTGATCCTTACATTATTGCATCTTCAATATGACATAATATATTGCGTTAGTATGTTGTAGCATTATAAACTGTTGGAGACAATGTCTCTTATTGAATAATGAACCAATAATAATGAACCAAAAGAATATGTATACCATTTGAATACTCACTAGAACAGTTCTATGAAAAAAAATTATTCAGTCAAAGAAAGTGTATGAGAGTTAAAGAAATGATTAATAACTTACAACCTGCTGTAAATAAGCCTCACAGGCTATCTGTGTTGGAATTCTGAAGTGAACTCAGAGTCATCTATAGTTACATATGTCTAGTCTAACTGCATAAACCCAGATCTGCTATCACATAATGGTCTGGATCTGTGCAGTTTGTGGGGAGTAATAAGTAGAACAAACAACATTTACCCTAAAATCTGCCAGTGCTTTATGCAATGGTATATCAGAGTCTGTGTTTTCTGCAGTTGAACCTAACTTGTGTGATAAGAAAAGTCTGTGCAAATCTGACGAATTTTTAAATACTCAGAAATACTTGTACATCTATTTCTTTTATGGACAATTGGTGACAATGCACTGCTTCCAACAAACCATGAAATTTGGTACCTTTTAGAAACTAATAACTTTTTGGGAATCTTCTCTATAGGATCTACATTGTTCACTTGGAGTCATCAATTTTTCATTAAAAAAATCACAGAGTTGACTCATGATCAAGTAATGGAAGATATGACTTTACATTGTCTACCGTTTGGCTTGCAATTTTTCCAAGCAAATACTGTGGGGATCTTCACATTAGAAAATTAACTAAGATCCACAGTTTTTTCTTCTTTCATGAATGGCACTAATGAGTTAGATAAATGACTTTGGTATTAAGGATAATTAAAGAAAAAAAGATATATTCAAGATTTTGACTTGACTGGTAAATGAATACAAGGCAGGGGAAACATTTTATTGACTCAATTGTTCCATAGCAGAACTCTTATCTGAAGTAGGTAAGTTTTGATTTTATATTTCCCCTATTTGTTGTTATAAGCAAGGGTTTATGTTTTTCTCACCATTTTCCCATAAACTAGAACCATTACTTTGTCCTTGTATTTATTACCAACGTTTTTAATTATCAAGAAAGCTTGAATGATAGTCCTAAACTCTTCATTTTAGATATACCTGGTTGAGAATAAGGAAGAGTCGCTGATCAGAGCCAAGAATAGAGTAGAGAGATTAAAGCTGAGCAATGTAATTCTCTATCAGGTAAATTATCTTTTCACAACAGCATCTACCATTTAATTATGACCTGGATCTGCTCATTAATGCAAATGGAATTGATCATCATAAAAAGAGATAAAATTACAGGTTTCTCTTTTGCTCCCCAAAAAATATAAACAAGTTAGTTAACCTAAGTAGCTGTCTTTTTTATAGTTAATGCCAGAGTAAAAATGATATGGTATAGGCTGGTCAGTCTGTATCAGTAACAAGTGTTTTAATCTGATTGTCATTATTGGTAAAAAGTCCTCATCAAGACAGATTTTTTTGTTTACAAGCTGTTGATGCACAGTAAGAAAACAATTATTGGACAGTTCACTAGTCCATGTTTCTCAGATGTTTATGGTATTTCTGTATTTCTGTCATACATCCATCAACAAGTGATATTTTCAACTTCATCTTAAAAACCACTAAACCAGATCGACCGAAATACTGTAGTGTCATTAATCTTCATGTGGTGCCAATTTACATGGATTTTATTGTTGCCCCAACCATGAATTTAAAGACCCAATGAAAAATTGGCCACATATAATGATGAAAAAAACCCCACCATTTCTTTTATGTACTTCATTCCTAAAGATCAAAAAAGCTGTTTTATAAATCAACATCCTTTGTGTAATTTGATAATCAACTAGCTTTTACATATTAGTTTTATTTTAACCCTCTAAAAATAGAAATACAGTCAATTTTATTTTGTTTCAATGCACACATATCTATCCCGTAGCTGTAATTTTCCCCCACCACTTTAATTTGATATGTAAGGATAGAGGAAAAGCATAAGGTATTTAGACACTAGTATTAATGAAAATGAAAAAAAAAGAATAATCAGTGATACTAGTTTGTGAAAATTAGATTTAATACTTCAAATCAAATCGATTCTTCATTCAAGTGAAAAATTTAAATCCTTGTGAAAAACATGTATCATTTTACCCATGTGTGCTTAATCCCAGAGAATAACATGACTTAAAAATACTGGATGTATTGCCTGAAACATAATTAATAAGAAAACTATGTGTATACACTAATTACAACAGAGTATTAAAACTCACACTTCACTGATTGTGGACAAAAGCACTGAATCAGCATCATGTCAATCATGTCTGCTGGTACACATAAATGTTTGTCAGGTAAATAATCCTGAAATTGTTGAATTGAACAAGTCCAGCATTCTCAAAATTGGCTTGATTGAAAGCTTATAGGGTCTCCATGACATATTTAGCATACCAGTTGTGGAAATGTGATTTTAATTCTTCTTTTTAGTCTATTTATTGTAAAGTCTAATGGTTGAAGCTGCTTCCTATACGAGACAGTCTCAAACAAAGGAGTAATTCCATTGTTTTTCAATTTAGTTAGATATTTGCATTTTGATGGCATGTAGACGCTTCTTGCTAATTGCATTGAGTAAGGGCCAACTGGTCATGTGTTTGTTCACATGTGGAATGATGATATTATCCAAACCAACAGGGATCTAAGGTGAATTTTACCACTCTTAAACCACTATGCTAATTCCATTATCATTCAGAAAATATTGATGGTGCAACTTTAGGAAGATATCATCCACATGTTCTTGAAAAACAAACATTTGTTTAGTGTTTTAGCTCCCTTTGATGCTGTGTGTGAGTGATTGATCTTGACAGGTGTATGATATTGCTCATACAACTGGTTAGTATTGTTTTAACCATTGAAGTGTCTGTCATTTGTTACCAGCTAAGTTTTGTTCATTTTTATTCATTTTATGTATTTGTACCAGTTAATCCACAAAATTAAATACCTGAAAACATGCAGACTTGGACAGATAAAACCATGAATTTAAGTACCCACAATTTTTTTTTTTAACAAAGCCATGATAACTGAGACCCATGAAAATAAGTGATACTTCTGTAATAACAGTTTCCTGGTTTTTCAAATTTGTGTGATTGATACTAATCTGCCATCATTACTAAGAAAGGAAAACCTCTAAAACCAATCCATCTCAATAGCCTCTCAACAGAATATGGCCAGATTTTACAGAAGGTAGCCTAGCATGAAGGCCTTTCAGATTTATACAAGTGATCAAACTTAAATTATGGCCATCATAACTAAAAATAGAATTTTAAAAAAAAAATTAATTCTGTGCAAAAACACATCTACTGAATTTGACATGATTTTAGAAAAAACATCCTAGAATGAATGCCTCTCAGATCTTTAAAAATGTTGCTAATCTGATACAGTACTACCCATTTATCTCAACATCCTCATGCCTGAGGTAATATTGTCGACATAAGCAGATGTTGAGATAAGTATTGGGGGAGGGGTCAGCTGAAAAAAATTTGAAATTTAGCATACAAGTGAATTTTGTTCTGTAAAGGATGACTTGTCATTTGACAGTGAGTATGATTTACACTTTGAGAAAATAAAAAACAGAAATATTGATTAAACGAAAAAAAAAACAGTTTGAAATTAACTTTTATTTTGACAACTTACATTTGTGTTAATAGCATCCATAATGCATAAAGTACAGTACAGGTACATGAAAATCTATGAATTTGGGTATAGGTCACGTGTGTCAGTCACATCCAATTAGAAAATATATTAAAACACATCTATAAGAAAATTGGTTGTCATAGTTTTATGATATCAGTTGTCAGCCAACACGTGTCACTAAACATTTAGCTACAATATGCATTGTTGCCAGTAGCATTTGTCCATTAAGCTGTTATTAGATGCTATTTGTTCTTAAAATGACCTAGATTTTGGGTTGCCTGAAAAAACAAAAACTTCTTACATTGGAAAGATCGAGAACTTTTTCGGATACACCAATTACACACTGTACAGCCAGTAGGGATTAAATGAGAGTCAAGGCATTTTTAACTGATTGTATTTCCTACCATAAAAAATCAGATGTTCTGGTCCCATAGTCAGATTGCTGGAATTGGTACCTCTTTTGAGGAAACACTTTCCTCTATTTGCCACCCTTTTTATTGATTATGTCACAAACCGTGATGCAACTACCCAACTACATGACCACTACATGTAAAAATGGATTACCAATGTGTTTTCTTTGCAGCCTGTTTTAAATATTGCCAATCCCTGGTGTGATATAATAAAAATATACACATTGGTATCAGAGTGTCTTCCCCTATATGTGGAAAAATTTTCAGTGGGGGCTCACCAGTTATTATGTACTTTTGAGAGAGTGATGTATGTAAGGCAAAGTTGTTTGCGTTTAAAACATGCACAGTGGAGAGAATGTTGGCATACCTGTATGCTACTTTGATGTAATGTGGCTTATTTTTCTTAGGATATTGAACTTTTGGAAATTGTAAATGATCTTAGCACGCTGCTAACTAAAATGACTGCTCCCTTGTGCTCCAAAAATCAGCCTGAATTTGTCTAAAGTACACTATCCTTAGCAGCTATTAAAATAGGGAAAATGAATTTTGCCAGACTAGACAATACCAGCTTCTGAAAGTGCAATGAATGAATTACCAAATATATAAAATGTAAAAAAAGTTATCAGCTCTTTTTTTTTACAATTTACCTCTGAAGTTCAGGAAGTGAAAATGACCAAGTGGAGCTAGCACTTTTTTGAAAGGTGCACATCTGGAGTAAGGCCAAGCTGTTTACTCTATAACCCATGCTACACCCATCAATCATACACCAAAATAAAGGGAATTAAAGGTTCTTTGAACAATACCTAGGATATACAAGGTCTTTTTTAAATAGCCAGTATAACTAGTGAGGAAACCCGAGGGAATTCTTTTTCTTTAAAATTCTAACCCTATGCAAAATATGAAACTGTAGAGCGCCACCTCAGCAGAAAAGATCTAATGAAGCATGATAAAAAACAACATGGCAACAAATATACCAGCTTATTGGAAACCAGAGGTGAACCATTCTGTGGATGGGTTCAAGGAGTAAGTCTAACCAGATCAGACTGGATTTAATGTTGATAGGACATATTTGAGGACTAACAATGAATTGGAATTATATACCATTTGATACATTTGTAGTCAACTCAGTTTGCGAAGAACCCAATAAGCAGCTTGGGGAAACTGATATACTGATACTGATGGAATAATCAACGATTTCATACTGCATCCTTACGCCAACCCAGAAGATAACCTTATAATCCCACCAGGATTAAGTCTGATCACCAACAGACATTAATTCAACTGATAAACTGTATAATAGTATGAAATCTTATGCATAGCATTGTAAAAACTTTGTTTTTGTTTACAGTATAGAGAACAAAGTGTTTGTAATTTAAATAAAAATTATAGATTTTTGTAGTCATTTCTTTGTTTCTGCCCCAAACTAAAACATATTTTTCTGTAATTATGTTTTATCCAGCATTTGAGCTGAATTCTGCTTCAAGATTATGGTATTATTTGAACCCGGATGCTTCAGTAATAGGTCACAACAACACAGTTGTCACATGACCAATCATTTAGCAATACCGGTGACATTGGACCAAATATATGCCCATTTGTTAAAGCAGTGGCAACATTAAAGCATGGAAGCAATATCATATAATTGTAGAACAAGGTACGAGCCAGAACTGTCAGTTTGTCAACATAAACAATAAGAAAACAAAGGATTTGTTCAAATTTGGACCTAGGACTTCTGTCAACATGTACATTTATTTTTTATCTCATTGTAGACATTAGCATAACAACATTAGTAGTAGCAGTAGACTATGGGCCTAGGACTTTATATTTTCGTCGACATAGGCAGCTTGTCGATATAAGTGATGTTGATATAAGTGAGTACTTTAAAATATGGCTACTGTTACTAAAAATAGAAAAACCTTTGAACATATTAAAAAAAAAATCACTTTATAGAGTTTGACAACATTTGACAAGAAGCATCGAGGCATGAATGATTTTAAAGTTTTTACAAATGATCCAGATTGCTATAAAATATTGCCACCGTTACTAAAAATATTGAAACTATTTAGTGACTTCTTAAAAAAAAATGTCTAACAGAATTTTATTAAATTTGACAGAAAGCATTTTGGCACAAAGAACTTTCAAGGTTGTACAAATGCCAGTCCAGTATTAAATACGGCAGCAGAGAAAAACCCATAATTATTTCTTCTTAAAGAAAGCTAAACAGAATATGATCATATTTTTTCCAAAAAGTATTTTAGCTTGAAGGCTTTTAAAATGTACACAAATGGTACTGATCTGCCATCAAATAATGGCCAGTGTAGCAAAATACAGAAAAATTTTCAAGCAGCTTTAACTAAAACTGCTGAAAAGAATTTGACAGCATCAAGGCATGAAGGCTTTTTTAGTTTCAGACAAATGCTGATGTGCTGTGAAAGGCAGAGAACTTCCAAGCATGAAGGTTTTTCAGATTTGTACAGATGATGCCAATCTGCCATTAGATATGACTGACATTAACAAGAATAGAAAATCCTTTCAGTAACTTCATCTCAAAATCCCCTGAATTGAATTTGGCTGAATTTGAACAATCTTAGACTCTCTTGGATCTAATGGATATTTTTTGTTGCAGAAATGCTTGATTTTAATGTCAATTGTGTTGAATCATAAAGCAGTTTCCAGGGTGTTTTCAGTATTAAAAGTCAGAAGACTTTAACCAGTGTTTGATGTTGGAACTCATTTACCAATATTGAACACTACATTTCATGGGTGATGCTCTTTTTAGGAGTCTCTTATTGTACAAAATAGGGCTTCTACACTATTTACTGAATTAAATCATGAGAAACTGCAGTGGGTTTCATGGTTAGATTCATGGACTCTTGATCAGAATTGTTTGATTCTATCAATCAGATCAGCTACTTTAGTGTGTTGCTGAGCAAGGCATTTTACCATATATACTCGCTTATAAGTGGAGTCAAACTGCAAACAACAAAGATCCTTATCTGCCTTATAAAATGTGCCTGCAGATCAGAGTCTGTGTTGTT
Organism: Megalonaias nervosa; assembly: GCA_016617855.1. Lineage (NCBI taxonomy): Eukaryota > Metazoa > Mollusca > Bivalvia > Unionida > Unionidae > Megalonaias > Megalonaias nervosa. The sequence goes on from JAECUM010095484.1 coordinate 124,050, forward strand.
TGTTCTTCTGATTGCACCTAACAAACTGCTCAAGTCCAGATATGCTGGCACATTATGCGATGGCAGATCTTGGTCTGTACAATTTACAGTTGGACTAGACATGGTCTGATTTTGCATGATATATGGTAATCTTTGCAGTGTTCTTGTACCAAAAAACATTCAAGCCCAAAATTTGCAAGAACACATGAAAATATTTTGAACCCAAATAGTGAGAAGGCTCAAGTTCATTTCCACATGTTCCAGCAACATTTGAATTTAACTATTTGTGTTCAGTTATTATTCTTACGAAATCAATTGCTGATTAACTATTTTGAGTGTTACACAAAGAGGATTTTTCATTACACAACAAACATTAATTGACTCAAGTGAAAATTGTCACTGCAGTATTTTAAAATACCATAAAGTTCCACAAATCACACCTTCACGAGCCAGAATTGTGCAGTACAACTCAATGTTCAGTTATTATTTTTTTCCAAAGGACGCTTGTTCTTGATCTTGAGCCATTGATTGGTGCTCTTTTCCTTCCTTACATGTATATATTTAATGCAGTTCATATAATCCGAGAACTTCCAAACACACTTTGCCAGTATTATGAAGCATTGAAAGTAGCCCACATTCATTATTCCACATTTATGATTGCTATTTATCATGAAAATAAAGACTGTTTATAATGTACTCTTTCAGTGCAACATGGACTATTTTTGTGGCAAGTTCGATGTTGGTGTTTGTTTGCATGCTTGTGGAGTGGCAACAGATATGGTGTTAAAGAAGTGTCTTGAGAATCAAGCGTCATTTGTCATCTGCCCTTGTTGCTATGGGGGCATACAGAATACACATCTTATAACCTATCCCAGAAGTCAGTGCTTCAGAGACTCCATTGAATACAAGGTAATTGGAATTAAATTAGCTGTCGTTATCTTACCTAGGCATAAGGCCATGCAACCTTATGGTGTAGCCCAGTGACCGATAGGCATTGTTTGCCATCAATCAACATTACTCTTTTCAACTTCATCTAAACAATTTCTGAATCACTTTGCATCAAACTACGTAGGACTGTTTCTCTGGATAAGCTTTACAAGAATTATGTTTGGAGTCACTTGTTCAGCAGCAGTGATGTATCCATATAATGAAAATGAAAATCCTATTGTTGGAGCTCAGTCAGTTTTGGTAGAACTGAAGGAATGTTTCTTAGCACATGTTCTATTAAATACCTTTACTGGAGCGGCTCCTTTAGCAACAATGGCTTTCTCAGCGGCTTAGTGAAAAACCTATTTTTAACTTCTTAAGAATTGCTTAGCCAATGTTGTATGTAACATGGTAGGAATATTTCTTAGTACATGTTCTGTCAAATTTATCTTGGATAGCTTCCCTAGTAGTGGTCTAGCTTTTTTTGGCAACTGGTTGGAAATCCCAGTTTTGACTTTTACTCTGGAATAATGGTTGAGCCAGTTTTAATTAGATTTCATGAGAATATTTTTTTTGGGACGTACATTTTCTTAATTCTTTCCGGTTTGACTCCACTAAAAACTGTGTAGCTTCCATAACAGATAAATGGAAAATCTATTTTCAACTCTAGAACGGCTGATACAGTTTTAATCCAGCTTAGATTTGTTTCATGTGATACACTGTAGCAAAATTTTGTTTGGAATGTCCCCCTAGTAACATTGTGACTTCACAACAACAGGACATGTTTTATCAAATTTATGTCTGAGGGCACTCCCTAGGACAGTGTGGCTGCAATAGCAACTGTATGGAGACCTACGTTTTGACTTCTCCAGAGCATCTGAGCAAATTTATATCAAAATATGTAGGAATGTTTATTAGGGCATGCTCCATCCAAATTTTCACTTGGTTGACTCCTTCAGCAACCCATTTTCAACTCATTCTCTGGAACAGCTGAGCCAGTTTTTATTAAACTCAGTAGGAATGTTTCTTAGCAGATGCTTCATCAGTACTGTGTTTATGGTGGCTCTCCTGGCAATGGTGTGACTCCCTTAGCAATCAGATAAAACCCCTGTTTTCAGTTTGTTCTCTAAAATAATTTTGTTTTCAGTAAGCAGTCATTCACTAAATTTGCAGGAACAAACATTTTTCCTTTAAGGCTGTGTCTTTTATTGAACTGAGCTATCCTTTTGTCCATATCTTACATGATATCCCAAACTGCTTCTTATACGTCAGGATACCAGAGCCGGAGTCGACTCCAAATGTAATATGTTCAGGTTGTGCATTTGAAGAAGAAACCAGTTACTGAAATAAAATGTTTCTTTGATAATATATACTCAAGTATGGACACTCCTTCCCCAGTCCTCCCTACAGTTATATCTGGGGCAGAGTATGCACTTTTGCTCCAGTAGCGACTTATAAATGATGGGATTTTGCACAAGGCCCCCTATTCAAGGATAAACCACTCTTGTTTAACTTCTGTCTCATTAAGCAGGTGACAGTTCAGCACTTCAGATGCTTAAAAATTCCATGAGACATTGTAAATGTCTTTTGCACTTCGGTATGCCGGATTTTAAAGTTGTGGATAGACTGCTAATTTATTATGAATGGGTACCATTAAAGGTACATTTTACTTCCAAAAATTATTTTTGTTTTTATTTTCCATCATTGTTTTTCTTGACATTTATAATATGTCAGTGAAGAAAAAATTATTGCGTATTATCAATGGAACACACGTAAGAATTATGACATAAAACTTTTGATTTTTAGATTAAGCTAACTATAAGACTGAAGTGAAAATAAAGAACTCATTTTATTGGTGATAAAATGTAACCCTTAAACGCATTTCACCCAATATATGTAGTAATAACCATTTTGGCAGAAAGACCAATCAATTGACCAATTAATTGATGAATTGGGCCAGCTCTACTGCATGTGACATAAGCTGGAATATAGACATTATGAACAGTTTGCTTTGTGCAAACATTTTCTGGGGCAAGAGTACATAATTGGAGCCCAAGATTATACATTCTTACCTATTTGACAGAGAAATCGAGCTAATTTGCCGACCTTACTTTTTTTATTTGTCTATTTGTCTCAGCCTGGTTGACTAACTCACTGTGTCCAGGCATTATTCACAGTACTTGTAAGAACTGCTTTTTCAGGAGTTGAAAGGTTATCCATATGAGCTACTTTTCCAAATTAAAATTGAAACTCGGTGTTGACCTTGTATTGTACATCAGATTTACATTTTAACTGGCGTGAAACTGCCTTAAGGATTTTCTGTAATTAGTACAATGTGTCCTCTTTAAGGAGTAACTTTAAAGATTAGAGACATAGAGAGCGATCACCAAGAAATGGTTGAATTATTCTCTAAAAGAAATGGGAAAGAATACATGAAATAAATATTAATGGAAAAATATAATGATAACTGGTTTTGTACTACCACACAGCAAAAACAGGGAATAGCATATTTGATTATTGCAGCAAAGGCCGTTCACCCCAACAATATAAATGGTACTTCATTATAAGGCAGTCTCACTATAACATGGTATATTTCATAGCCCCCATGGATGATGTTATACTGTATCATGTACTTCATAATAAAACTGGTTTAATGTATAATATACTTTGTTATTAGGGAGTCTCACTGTAAGGTGGTATACTCCATGGCTGCCATGGACAGTGTTATAATGTACTTCATTATAAGACAGCCATTATAAGGTGGTATACTCCATGGCTGCCATGGACAGTATTATAATGTACTTCATTATAAGACAGCCACTATAAGGTGGTATACTCCATGGCTGCCATGAACAGTGTTATAATGTACTTCATTATAAGACAGCCACTATAAGGTGGTATACTCCATGGCTGCCATGGACAGTGTTATAATGTACTTCATTATAAAACAGCCACTACTAGGTGGTATACTACATGACTGCCATGGACAGTGTTATAATGTAGAATGTACATCATTATATGGCAGTCTCACTATAAGATGGTATAATACATGGCTGCCATGTACAGTGTTATAATGCATAATGTACTTCCTTTTAAGGCAGTGTTATAATGTATAATGTATTTCATTATAAGTCAGTCTCATTGTAAGATGGTATACTCCATGGCTCATATGAACAGTGTTATAATGTATCATGTACTTCGGCTCATATGAACAGTGTTATAATGTATCATGTACTTCATTATTAGACACTGTTATAATGTATGAAGTACTTCATTATAAGGCAGTCTCACTATAAGGTGATACACTCTATAGCTGCCATGGATAGTGTTATAATGTATGATGTACTTCATTATATGCCAGTCTCGCAATAAGGTGGTATACTCCATGACTGCCATGGACAGTGTTATAATGCATTATGTACTTCATTGTAAGGCAGTCTCACTATAAGGATAGTATTCTCCATGATTCCCATGGACAATGTTATACTGTTCTTCATTATAAAGGAGCCTCACTGTAAGGTGATACACTTTTGGCTGCCATGGACATTGTTATAATGCATTTCATTATAAGGCAGCCTCACTATGAGGTGATACACTCTATGGCTGCCAGGGACAGTGTTTTAATGTATAATGCACATCACTGTAAGACAGTGTCACTTAAAGGCAGTATACGCTATGGCTTCCATAGAGAACATTATGAGTGAGTGATCTGTTTTATTGTTGAGTATGACCGACATCATAAAGTCCCATATATCAATCTAGCTCGCCTGGCATAATCATGTAATAATGTGAGTTCATAGTGCCTAAAAGGAAAGTTTGGTAAAATTTCTTTTAGATTCATTTTGTTGTAATAGACAGGGCCGGCCATAGGCTGATTGGACTGGTTTGTCCCATTCGGACCCTGCACTCACAGGGGCCCCAAGTATTAGTAATTTTTTTAAATATATCTATAGAGAAAAAGTCATTTAAGGCAATGGAAGAACATTTTAAGTTCAACACCATATAAAACTTGTTTAAAAGTTTATTTCCAAATGCTGTGCTCACAGGGGGCCCCACACATAAATCAAAGGGGCCCCGCCAAAATGATTCAAATCGGGTCCCACATTTGCTAAGGCTAGTGATAGAGATTGCTAAGCTGAATACTATGATTTGTTGAGTAATTTCATTAGTTTTTTATTCATAAGTTAAATTTTCCTGCAGGACTATCTGACCTTGGGTCATGCAGCTGATCAAACTGAGGTGGGAATAGAATCAGAAGCTCAAGGTATGTTCCACAATAGTTACCACAGTTACAAACCATAAATACATTGCAGATTTTCATGTTATCACTTTGTCATCTCAAAGTCCACACATCACTTTGGTTTCCAAAACTGAATGTGTCTGGGAGGAAAACATAGTAATTTTTTATTGGTTCACTTTGCTGTAAAGTAGGGACCTATGTCTATCATGCATTGTCCATCAACATTTCCTATTTTAAATGTCTCACAAACCACAGGACCAAGTTCAACCAATTTATTGTAGCAAAGAGCATCGTGGCATGAAGGGCCTACAAATTATTTTTACATATGATGCAGGTCTACCATTAAATGTATCTGCTGCTGTTTAAAATAGGAAAATGTTTTGGTCACTACATCTCAGATATTGCTAAGCAGTATTTAATCAAATTTTGACAAAAAGGAATGTGCCAAGAAAGGCTTTCAAGTTTGTACGAATTATATAAATCCAAATACTGTAAAACACTTTATTAATTGATGCAGCCTACCAGGATTGGATAACTCCCAAATCAAATGTGGACCAGATTTGACAGAAAGCATTCTGGCATAAAGGCCTTTAAAAGTTTTGCAAATGATGCTGAACCAGTGTCAGATATGGCTGCAGTTACTTAAAATAGAAAACCTTTGAACTTCTCAAAAAAACCTGAACAGAATTTGACTAAACTTCATAAAAGGTGCCACTTGTATAGATGTCTTTCAGTTTCTCTTTCAAATATGTTCGCCAATCACATTATGTTAGGAATATTAGCCTGCTATCTCACAAATCCAGCACTACTAAATGATGAAAATTGTCTTTTCCTATCTCAATAGACAAAGGGGAATAACTCTTGCCCATGACCTCCCCTTACCACTGCCAGGTGTCGCTAGTTTTTAGCTTCACTGCTGTGCTGGTAACTTTGTACAGTTTAACCCCTGACAATCCAAGCCATTTTTGTGTTCTAATTGAACAATCCAAAGTTCCTTTTGGATTTATTGTGTGGATTAATAATTCTGCTGCAGGTTACATTATTTTTACAATTTCTGCCAACTTTGAGTGATTTGTCACCTTTAGGGAATTCATCTTTTTAAGATGCGTCATACCACACTATCATTGACCTCATGCAAGGTCATTATCAGTTAGTGTGACTTTGACTATTTTTGCTTGCTCCTTAGTAATGGAGATGGTTTGATTGAGTTATTGACATATTGCATTGCTAATTAATGCTTTCTTTTTTCCTTCTTGTATTATTTCAGTAGAAATGTCAACTAAATACTTGAAATTCATAAGTTCAAAGAATAGTCTATAAGTTTTGAATGCGTCACTGACTTTTTTAGATGACTCCATTTGTAACAGGATGTGTGTGTGTGTATATATATATATATATATATATATATATATATATATATATATATATATATATATAAAGTGAGTTCGTAACATGAATTGCTAATTTATGCTTTTTTTTCTCTTGTTGTGTCATTTCAGCAGAAATGTCATGCTATAAATATAGCTTAGAACATGGAAGTCTACCATGATTCTTGTTTTGTATGTACTAAGTGTATATTGCCTGTGACATGCAGTGTGTGTAATACATGGTCAGTGGCAGTCTGGGCTACAGTATTGGCTAGTTGGTAACATGCTGAATTGCTGATTTATGTTTTGTTTTCTCTTCTTGTGCCATTTCAGGAGAAATGTCTACTACATGCATGAAATGCAAAGTTCAAAGCAATAGTCCATTCGGCGTTAAAGGGAAGGAAAGATGGAATAAGCCAAGGAAGACAACCTTAAGTTTGTCATTGGCAATTCTGACTCATTGCGGGAGTGTCCCCCAATTTTAGGCAGCCTAATTGGTGCAAGTCCAAGCGTGGCCTTTGGGCCTGTAAGTCATGACATATGGGATTTATACCAGGTCCATTGGATCCAACTCATTATGCCACCACACCATTATCAGCCATCCAGTCATCACCAACCATCCAACATGGGAGACCTTTTTGAGAAGACGACCCAGCCAACTAGTTCACTGCTTGCAATTTTGACTCATTGGGGGAGTGTTCACCCCAATTTTAGGCAGCTCAACCCAGCCAACTAGTTCACTGCTTGCAATTTTGACTCATTGGGGGAGTGTTCACCCTAATTTTAGGCAGCTCAATGGGCATAAGTCCCTCAGCATGTCCGAGTTTGGTCTTCAGGTCTGTAAGTCACGACACATGTGGCTTGTGCCAGATCCATTGGATCCCATGCATAATAAAACTGCACTGTCACTGGCCATCCAGCCATCACCAGCCATCCCAACATTTTGTTCAGTAAGTGCAGCCAACTGTGATTTACAGGGATCTTAGTGACCGATCCATCTGTCTAGCTGTACCATCAGTGACATACCCTTACTATGACAGCGATTTCAGTGAGAAATCTGTCCATCCATCCAGACCCCTGGAGTGGCAGGTACTGGTGATAGCCAGATCATCTGTACTGCCTGAGTCCGATCCAACCATCCACTGGGCAAACCAGCCAGCAAATCCTGCAGAGCCGGACTTCCATATGTTCACCGCTTGTACACAAAGCGAGAGCTAGCAACTTTTTCTAATGGGATGGAATTGAGTCATCAGTGCCACCTGGTATTCCTTCTTCAGAGCTGCAAGCGGATCCAGGTTGGGATTCAATGCTCAGTGAGTGTGATGAAACTCCTTCAAATCACCCATACTCAGATCTGACCATGAAATGGACTGAATTTTAGCTTTAAAGCCGCTGTTGAGGACATTTATGGTGTGTTTGCTACTTCAGAATGCCTTCTGCCACTTATCACTACTGAAGTCTATAAAGTTAAAGAATCGGTAGATCTTGACGAGGAGGAAGAGACGCTGACCTTCTGGCTTCTTTCCCAATTGGCTTTTAGAGATCAATGACCTGCTTTTGCTGACCCAGTAAACTCTAAGGCTTTCTCCTCAGAAAGCCAAGTTCCAGCAACTTTTTGATTCCACTGGCATAAAACTCAGGTGCCTTTACTACTGATCTCCTGGCCCTTGACAAGAATATAGCAGCTGTTCATATGTCTGTTCCCTGTTTTATAAAGTTCACAGCATGTACTTATCCAAATAGAATGAATACTGTTAAATGACATGATGTTTTCCCACTGGATATATATCATGATTTTAGGTTGTTTGAGATGGGATCATTTCTTGTTTTTAGGCAAAGTCTATATTCCTTGGCTGCATAATTTTCAAGGGCTCAATATCCTGACTTTTTACCCACATCACTTATTTATCAAATGCAAATTTGGCTTTGAAAACAGCATGGGGTATTTCCAGCACGTCCTCATGGTCACTGTCAATGGTAGATCCTGCTTCCTGTTGAATGGAATCTAAGTTTTCTCTTTTGGCACCTAGGATGGACTGGATAATGTCAGTATCAGTTTTACGTTCAGTAGTGGAGTAGTACTCATTAATTTTGATCCAGTGCATTCTCTTCCTTGATTCCTTCTATCTGCACACAGAATTAAAGAATGGCAAAGTAAAGGCATTGAGAATTGTTATAGTTGAAACATCACAAGCAATTATGATTGCCAACTGCCTTAATTTTTCTTGCATTAATTATGATATTAAACATTTTACAGTGTGAGTATTACCAGGCTGGATGACATATTCTGGTGACACAATAATACAAACATGATGTTCTGAATTAATTCATGGAGAAAAGAGTATTATTACTGGGACTTCTAGTTTTAATACTAAGACTTTTTCCAAGAAATGAGCCCTGGACTGCATCTTTCAATATCACATGGAGTGTGCATGTGATTTGGATTTTTAATGTAGCTTTAACAGTTTTTCAGTCATATCACTACGATATCTGCAGTGTGGCAGTTAATAGTGATGTCTAGCTCTGGGGCATCATACCACAGACCTGTAGCATGATGTCCCACCCAGTCACATTATCCTGACACCAGGCTGACCAGTCCTAACACTAACCTCTTAATGCTGAGCGCCTAGTGAGGCAGCTGTTAGTGCCATTTTTAGAAGTCTTTGGTATGACTCGGCCAGGGTTCAAAGCCATGACCACCCGCATCCAAGGCAGGCACTCTAATCACTAGGCCACTGGAGCAGTCAATATCACATAGTGAACTCTGGATAAATTATTGCCTCTTTGTATGTGGAAACTGCTCCAGACACAACCTTAACATGTCTGGAATGGCTTACTTTTAAATATAAAACAATCAAATTCTCTCAATTCTTTTGAAATAAATGCTTTGACTACATATTAAATAGAAAATAAGTACCAGTATAATTTTTTTATTGTAATAAGTAGTTTGTATAGAAGACATCCAGGGTGAAAAGTTCTGTACTAATTGAGTTACCATCTATAAACAAAGCATTATTATTTTAATTATTTAGGTTGATGCTTTCATATTCATAACTGAAGTAATAAAAGACTTCTTACTACTATCACTAAAGATATGAAATAGTTTTTGTAGATAGTAATCTATTCTCCTTTGAGAGCAGTTTCTGCCAATATAGAGCAATAGATGAAGCACGTCATGTGTTGTGTTATGGTATTGTGGGGTGATCTCAATGTGTTAACAAATGAAAGTTTACATTATTACATCTTGGATGTGACACACACTCTCTCTCTCTCTCTCTCTCTCTCTCTCTCTCTCTCTCTCTCTCTCTCTATTAAGACAAAATAATTAAAGGATTAGCTTTATACATGTGCATATTTATTTCTTAGTAAAAATAGATTCATCATTGCTAGATAGATTCAGGGCCATCATTGCTAGATAGATTCAGGGCCATCATTGCCATCATGCAGGGCCATCATTGCCATCATTCAGGGCCATCATTGCTAGATAGATTCAGGGCCATCATTGCCATCATGCAGGGCCATCATTGCCATCATTCAGGGCCATCATTGCCATCATTCAGGGCCATTATTGCCATCATTCAGGGCCATCATTGCCATCATTCAGGGCCATCATTGCTAGATAGATTCAGGGCCATCATTGCCATCATGCAGGGCCATCATTGCCATCATTCAGGGCCATCATTGCCATCATTCAGGGCCATTATTGCCATCATTCAGGGCCATCATTGCCATCATTCAGGGCCATCATTGCTAGATAGATTCAGGGCCATCATTGCCATCATGCAGGGCCATCATTGCCATCATTCAGGGCCATCATTGCTAGATGGATTCAGGGCCATCATTGCCATCATTCAGGGCCATCATTTCTAGATAGATTCAGGGCCATCATTGCTAGATAGATTCAGGGCCATCATTGCCATCATTCAGGGCCATTATTGCCATCATTGCTAGATAGATTCAGGGCCATCATTGCCATCATTCAGGGCCATCATTGCTATCATTCAGGGTCATCATTGCTAATATTTTGAGAATATTATCAGCAAAGACAATATCTAGTAGAAGAAAAATTATAATTTTTGACATCAGTAAGATAAAAGTCTCCAATCTAAAAATCTATAGGTTTATCAGCATATATTTATGTAAAATAAATAGTATGAAATCCAAAGTTGTTCTTGATTTGCCTAGTAATGCTGGAAACATCTTCTTTTAAAGAAAAGTAAACGTGTATAATATGTCAATTTCTACTCAAACCATTTTAATAAGTTTCTAAAACAACTAAAACTGCCTCACATAATTATTTTTAAAAATTTTAAGTTACCAAATAATATTCAGCTTATCTTTCCTTAAAATTATTATGCCAGAAAGTTACTGATGGGGTGAAAACTGACATCAAAAGCTGTACAAAATTATAGGTCATGGAGTACAATTCCATTTATAAGGTTTGAAAAATGCAATTAATTAACTTGTGTTTTTTAAAATTCTATAATCAAAATTCTAAATGCATTCTAGTGGAAAGTGAATTGTGTCAGCCAAGGGCACTAGACAGTTTAGACTCATAAGTTGTGAAATCAGAGGGGAA
>JAECUM010095485.1:0-36746 GCA_016617855.1 Megalonaias nervosa
GTATAATTTCAGGTGGCGCATCATTAAATCCGTTTTTGTTAATAATATCCGGCGTTGGTGTTTCTCTTGCAGCAGCGTGTAAAAAGTTGAACCTCGACTCGCGACTAAACAAAATGCTTGCAAAACAGCAAGTGTCACCTATAAAAAATTACTTGATCAAATTCGATCTTATTTGCGTGGCATAAAATATGATATGGACGATTTAATACGCGAGTTCCGCATTATTGATAGTATGTTAACAGATATTCTGCCAATGAGAGTCAGCAAATACAAAAAAGATTATAATAAAAAGTAGATGTTTAATTTTGTATGGCTTTATCAAATAATATATCAACCATGTTATCGATAAATGTCATCACATCAACTGCCCAGCCGGCAATTCTCATATCATTTTCAGTCGCGAATAACCATACCGACCCATATTTCGGTGATATATGATAGCCTACATTTTTAATGCAATCGCTTATTATTTTAGGTTTTATACCATTATATGCTGACGCTGCTTTGATCGAATTAAATCTTTTACAAAATCTATTTGTTAGATCAAATCCAACGTGTCTTATTGAATAACAGAAGGACATTATATATATTTCATTTGTTTAATATAACATTTTGACTAATGAGTACATAGTAGTAACGGGGAATGATGTATCCTAGCTCAGAGACACCTCGGCCCCAAAGCGTTGTATGTTAACATCTTTGTCAGAAAATGTGTTAACATTTTGAGCTAAAAAGGACTGCTGACAAAAATGTTAACATACAACGTTTTGGGGGGCCGGGGGGTCTCTGAGAGAGGATCATCAATTCCTCATTACTACTAGTAAATCCTTTACGAGACAAGAATACCATTCGCAAAAAGGATTTTTTTTTGAAATAATTTATATACAAAAAAGATATAATAAATCCTATATAGAACGAGTTATTGCTCAATATAATTTAATTTGCGAAACAGAAGTATTATTTGAAAATGAAAATCTTAATCAAAATAATCGGGTCGGTCAATATATATATATATATATATATATATATATATATATATATATATATATATATATATATATATATATATATATATATAAATTGGGATAAAAAAACAACTCAAACGCCGATAATTCTGTGCACCTAGTTTCGCATTTACTGCATACTTCATAGTTATTTATTGTTTTACAACTTTAATGAAATCGCTCCCTTCATACATTAATATACTACTGAGTTCATTAAAAAGTTGAACTCTATTCCGCAATTTTTCGTAACTTTTCGCAACTTTTCATAACTTTTCACAACTTTTCGTAACTTTTCGCAACTTTTCGTAACTTTTCGCACTTTTCGTAACTTTTCGCATTTTAGTCATGCCGTTTTTTTGTTGTTGTTGTTGTTGTTTTGTTTTTTTTTTGTCAATGTTGGTAATTTTATGATTTGTCAATAAAATATACTATTTAAATTTTGCACAAACTTGATTAAAAAGAAGAAGAGTGTTTTTAAACGTTATAGAATGCTTTGGAACTCAGCAACCGCATAGGATAACAACAATTAAGGGTGTAAAATGAGTGTAACACCGTTGCTTAATAATCAACTTTTGTGTGGGATCCGTCACGAGATTTCGAACCGTCTGACAGAACATACCATCAACTCATTAAAGTAGACTCGTGCAGGTATTGAATGAGTAGCGCATTTTAAAAAAAAGAAACAAAAAAAAAACAAACTTTAGCAATAACATGAAGGCATCACCACCCTCGTGTAACGCAATGAAATCAGTTTGAATTGATTCCGTACTCATTTTAAAGTTAAATTTAGACTTCTTGTATGGATTATAAATTGTAAATTAACAACTAACATCGTAAAATTACTGAATCAAATGACTCGGATTTCCAGACCGCATTATATGGGATAGGGACGGCTTGACGATATTTACAAAACTAGCTTTAAAAATTTCTTTCTTTGATTTCAGATTTTTCACTGTAGCTGTCCTTTGTACAGCAATTGTTTTTAAAAATGTTCCATCCAACAAAAATTCCAGGCACAAAAAAATGACTTTCTAATTCGGGGTGACTTGCCTAATATTGCTTAATTTATGATTTCAGATACATTCTTATGATAACTTGGAAATCTCCTTTTGCTAAGAAAAGTTAGATAGAAACAAGATGTTAAAAATTTTCAATAATGAAGAAACTGCAAAGAGCAGCATGTACTCTTGAATTTGATATTTGTATCTAGCCATTTCATGTTATTTTATTTCTTGTAGGTTGTTCAGCTTTCCCAGTAATTAATGTGTGATAATGGGCCTGTATAATTCTCATGTATATTACAAAACCATACAGGATGCAGATGGTATTAAAAAATGTGTCCCTCGTACAAGGTACAGAAAATTTCCTCCTCATCTTCAGAAGACTTCTGGAAGTCTGATAATGGAATTTCAAGCTCTTCCACAAGGAGCATGTAAGTATCAGTAAGGCAGCAGACTATCTTGCCTACCTATTAGTGTAAACTTGAAATGCAGTGGTAGTAGTGCTTTACCTATTACTGTTGCATTGCTTATCTTTCTGACATATCTCATATCTAAGCTACAGATTATATGTGTTCATACATGATTCCTTCTTCCTGTGAGAAAAGAACTTGGTCTCAATCTGATGCCTGCATCATGGCCCACATCCTGTTTACTTCCCATTTACTTGGACCTGTCATTTGCCATTAGGTGTGTGCAATATTACTCGATGAAAGTGGCCTTTGCTATAGCTTTGTAACATATTTTTGGCCATTCACTTACTGGTATATATTTCTTTAGAGTGTTAGTCCCCATAGTCCTTCTTCATTTGAGTGTTATTTTTACTTCAGTTTGTTATTTCATTTTTTTAAAAAATAATGAATGCACCCTGCCAGGTAAGAAGCAGTACTGTAGTTAATTATATTCCACTTGATAGGGGGAAGGGCTGCTAGGGTAAGTATTTCCTACCCAGTTTTGTTCCAGATTTGGTATAATTTTATTGCGCATAAGTAGCATTCTGTGGGCTGTAGTCCCATGGGACTCCCACATCTCATGCTTATCTTGAACAAGTTGCATATGTATGGAAAATTGTCTGTTCTGTTTTTCTTTGAGTTCCAGAATTTTATTTTATAAGTACTGTACCTGCTTTCTCCGTACAGTTAATAAATTGTTGCAAATGGTAAGTATTGTTACTGATTACCTTCCAGTGTTGGTGGATGTGGTGACTTTGTCAAGGGACTCGCAGATGTGGTCCCTCCCACTCGCTTTGGGTCATCTTCCTTCTCCCATCTGTAGGCCCAAGCATTGAAAGAGGAATAAATTGGGGCATTCAGTAAGGTGGTAAATGTGTTTTACTGTCTTCTCTCCCAGAACTTATGTATAAAGCCTTTGGGCTGAGATTACACATAAATGTTCTCTACTTTGGAGAGACTTTCCAGGGCAGGATTGCAACTTGATTTGCTTTTGTGCCCTTATTCTGCAGTGGCACAGAAGCTTCCCCAAGGGTTTTCTTTGGGCCAGGAGTTTTCCAGGCAACATAACAGTGGTTTGTACCCACCACCCATGCTTGGCCCCTTTAGCCCCTATTCTTTGGACTACAAGTGGGAACTTAAAACAAAAGTTGGGGACCTTAGCTCAACATTAGAGACACTGGAACTTAATGCCCATACTCTCATAAACTTAATCTTGCTTGCAGACCTTCTTTTCATAGCCTCCTTCAGTCTTTAGAAGGAGGGAACTTTGTCTCCAGTGGTGCTTCAGCATCCAGTCGAGGCTGTTTTGAAGATATTGAGGCATTTCATGTCTTTATAGGTACTTACTCTGCCTTCTGTCATGCCTACCTCTTCTGGACATGTCTGAGAACCTCCACTAACCCTGTTTTGAGGGGCTTGGTTGAACATCACAGGTAATGTGGAAATTTTTTGCTCTGTTGGAGGGCTTATTACTTGGGTTCTGGAAACACTTTTCACTATCTCAGATCCCCATCTTCTTTCACAGGTCCAGGCTGGTTCAATTAATAGAAGAGGTACACACTATTCAGCAGAAGGGTGCATTAGAGAGGGTAATAAATGACCAGGCACCAACATTTTATTGTTTTAGTCCCTAATTTTTGTATGGTCTTAGGAAAGATAGAAAGTTTTGTCTCATAATCAATCTTTCCTCTTTAACATTTTCTTAAGGAAAAATTCTTCAGGATTGAGACTAATGCTTCAGTTAGGCCCTGTGACTGAGGAGGTCTCCATCAAGCTTCAAGATGCTTATTTTCACATCCCCATCATCTCTTCCACTTCAAGAGCTTTTATCAGGGTGATGGGGATAGTTGCAGCCCATCTGAGGTTCCTAGGTATTTTCATCCTTCAGTATTTTGAGTACTTGTTGGTGCATAATGTCACATTCCCTTCTAAAGGACTTGTTAGTTGGTCCATGGTAACCCATCTAGAATTTAATCTGAATCTCAAGAAGTCAGATCTAATCCCTTCTCAGGATTTTGTTCATGTGAGGATGAATTTTATTACAAACCTTTTTAGAGTTTGTTTTCCCCTGGACTGAATCAACAAGATCCTCTCATAACAGCTTTCCTAGACAAGACATTTTTGTTGGCCCATTCTTACCTTTCCTTACTCAGGACCCTGAACACCACAGCAGACTTGGTCCTCTTGGGGAGCATTTACTTGCACCATCTCTTGTTTCTGCTCTTGGCAAACTGGAAACTACACAGGGATCATGTATCTGCACTGACCTCTCTTGGATCCAATTTTCACCACCACCTGAGTTGGTGGCTAATCAGGACCAGTTTTTGACTAGAGTCCCAATCCACTCACATGATCCTTACTACTTTTTGAACATGATCAGATTGAGGTTGGAGTGCTCACCTGGAGCCAGAGGATGCAGTTCTTAAAGAATCTTTGTCCTGGAAAGGAACATCCTTTCATATACACAACATTGAAATTTGGGCATTGTTTCTAGACCTATAGGGGTGTGTTCAGCTTTATAAAGGGTCACTGCATGTTAGTTTCATCAGACAACAGGTCAGTTGTAACACACCTCACATGGAAATATGGAGCTACCTTTTTTGAGCAGGAGATCTTGCTCAGTCTATCCTGGCAAGAGGAATATCTTGGCAGACAGTCTGTCCAGAAAGGGCCATGCAGTCCTTACAGAATGATCTTTACACCAGGAGGTGGCATAGTCTCTTTTCCAGTTGTAGATGAGACCTCTGATGGACTAATTTGTGATGAGACTGAACAAAAAGCATTCCTTTTATGTCTCTCCAGTCCCAGATGTGAGGGCCTGGACATCTTCAGTTAAGGTGGGACCATTAGTACGTAATCACCTTTCCACCCTCTGACTGATTCTGCATATGCTGCTCTAAGTCAGGATCTCCACTGCTTGACTTATTTTCATACCTATCTGTGGCTTTTATGGTCATGGCCAAGCAATCTCTGTGACCTGTTGGTAGATGAGCCCAGGAGGTTATCACAAATGAGGGGTTTGATGTAGCAGCACAGCAGATGTATGCTTCAAACCAGCTCCCAGATTCTTCACTGTCACACTTGGCTCATTTCAAGCAATACTGAACTGAGAAAAGGAAGAAGCCTTATAAGAAGAGTTTCAGAAGGCTTCCCAGTTGTTTGCAGGGGTCAGTGAAAGACTGACTTCAGCAATAAAGAACAGAACTTTAAGGAAATCGGTGTAGCCAATGGTCTGTTGAAGAAGGTAAAATCAAACCAGTAGAAATCAACAGAAGTATTAGAAAAGTGCAGACAGCATAGAAATGAAATTTTTGAGAAGAAAGGAAGACTGATTGATGACTATGCCCACAGTATTCAATGTTCCTTTGACATTAGTAATTTTTGCATGGGTAATTAAGATCATGGTAATTTCCCAGTGTGCATTTTTACATACATGCCAACTATTACACTTTTGGCATAATCATGAGTCACATTAACAATTTCATGTTAATGCACTGAATAGAATATGTAAAATGATAACATTTTCATTTCTATTTTTTTTATATGCTGCTACTTTGAGTGTTAATGATTTTGTTAATAAAGATGCAGATACTAATTTAAAAAAATTGGTTCTGTGATGTGAGTTGGCTGTTTAAGAAAATGCAGGTAACCTGCATTAAAGAGACAGCTAGTATGTAAGAGCACGCTTTTTGTTATGCTTACAAAGGTAAGTAATAGTTGTATTGTTTATAATAATTTACATAAATTTCAAACTAAATTTCTTCATGAAATATATTCTTATCTATTTTGTCACAACTTTTTTGCTACTTTTGTCTTACTTTAAATAAAAAATAATTGCTCTACTTTATCCCGACTTTTTATCACAAAGGGTTGCTGGAAAGACTGAATGTATGAAAAGGCATTTGTGTGAAACTTGTTTGACATGTTTACAAAGTGTGGTTAAAAGATATAACAGTTTGAGTTATGCTCAAGAGTTCCAACATGTCTTTGGACTGACATGGATGTTGAGAGTCATGCTCAAGAGCTCCAACGTGTCTGTGGAGAGACATATGGCTGTTTAGAGTTATGGTCAAGAGCACCTATATGTTTATGGATATGGATTTAGAGAGTTGTGCTTAAGAGCTCTAACATTTCTACGGAGAGACATATGGATGTTGAGAGTTATGCTTGAGAGTTCCAACATGTCTATAGACTTACATATAGATGTTGAGAGTTATGCTTAAGAGCTCCAACATGTCTGTTGAGAGACATATGGATATTTAGAGGTATGTTCAAGTGCTCCAACATGTCTATGGAGAGACATATGGCTAAACATGGCTAAAAGCATCAGGTGATGAATCCAAGTGCGTGGATCTAACACCCACCGGTTACTCCTTCAAGTCGTTCCCCCGCCACTCTCGCAGAGGTGGAATTGCTGTCATCGCAAAGAACTCCATGATCAACTGTCTTAACCACACTACAAGCTTCAATTTCTATCACACATCGTTTGAACTAGTCCAAACCACACTCACACTGGAACAAAGGTCAGTCCATTTTTTCTGCCTCTACCGCCCTCCTCCCAGTAGAAAAAACAAGCTGACTGAATCACTCTTTTTGGAGCAGTTTCCGAATCTACTGGAGTATGGAAATTCGATAGGTGGCAACCTGATTATTCTTGGAGATTTCAACTTTCACTTTGACTGTCCTGGAAACCCATACACATCAAAACTCCTAGATTCCATTCACGTTTTCAACCTCAGTCAGTTAGTCGACCCACCCATAAACATGGTCACATTTTTCTTTATAGACCTGATGATAATATTCTACAGTCCTCCCTGGTGTCCCACGAATTTGCATCAGATCACCTCTGCATTATATGCCATCTTGACGTATCAGTCCCTAACCCTCCACCTTTATTTGCTACTAAGAAAAACCTCTGTATGATAAACAGAACCCAACTAATGCATGACATCCAAGCAAACCTAACAA
The DNA here is from genome assembly GCA_016617855.1 of Megalonaias nervosa. Taxonomy (NCBI): domain Eukaryota; kingdom Metazoa; phylum Mollusca; class Bivalvia; order Unionida; family Unionidae; genus Megalonaias; species Megalonaias nervosa. The sequence continues at coordinate 7,423 of JAECUM010095485.1, forward strand.
CTAGCTTACCTCCTACAGCAGAACAACTCGATAACTGCCTGCGTTCATTGCTTGACAAACATACCCCAGCAACCAAGTGCAGAGTATCAATTCAAAAGTGTTCTCCGTGGTATAGCAGTGTTAGGGACCAGCTTCGCACTGCTAAAAGAGACCGCCGTAAAGCTGAGAGGCTTTGGCTTTCCACCAGACTCACTATTCATAAGCAAATCTATGAAGCCGCTAAGAAGAATGTCACAAACATAGTCCATACAGCGAAATCAGCCCACTACAGTACCAAGATCACGGAAAGTTCCAGCTGCATAGAGATATTCGAGATTACTAACAAGCTAATGTCAAGGAACAAATGTACACCACTTCTCTATGGAGAGACATATGCATATTTAGAGTTATGCTCAAGAACTCCAACATGTCTATGGAGAGACACATGGATGTTAAAAGTAATGCTCAAGAGCTGCAACATGTTTATGGATATGGATTTTGAGAGTTATGCCCAAGGGCTCCAACATGTCTATGGAGAGACATATGGATGTGTTGAGAGTTATGCTCAAGAGCTGCAGTATGTTTATGGATATGGATGTTGAGAATTACTCAAGAGCTCCAGCCTGTTTATGGATAGATGTATATATCTTTATGTATATGTTGAGAGTTATGCTTAATAGCTCCAAAATATGTTTATATGCAGACATATGGATGCTGAGAGTTTTGGTCAAAGAACTTCAACATGTTTTTGGAGAGACATATGAAAGGTAATAGCTATAGCTATATTCAGTCACAACTGTAATGTTGTTCCAATCCTGCCCTTTTACTGGCAGTTGAATTATTCAGATTGTATACTAATTGTGGTTGATTGTTTAAAACTTGTTGGAATCAAAACAACTTCAGTTATTTCTATTAAAGTTCATCATGATGATCCCATCGGTTATCATATACATTCTTGTAAGTGAAATATGAAGATAAGGTCATCTGTATCCCCATACCCACCAAAATGATATTGAAACTAATGATGTCTGAATGGCAAAAGTCAAATCTAGATCTCAAGTATGATATATGCCAGTTATCAAAAGTCAAATTTAGATCACTAGTGTGATATATACCAAGTGTCAAAAATCAAATCTAGATCACTGGTATGATATATACCAGGTGTCAGAAATCAAATCTAGATCACTAGCATGATATATACAAAGTTTCAAAAGTGATAGGTATATATATTGAATGATTCTGGAGTTCACGCTGCTGAAACAAATATGTGAATGATAGGTGGATGGATGGATAGACAGATGGACAAAACATTTTTAAAAATTTGAAACTGTAGAATTACTAATTGCAAAAGGCACATCAAGATTGTTGGTCTCACATTTGTATAGAGTTTCAATGAGGTATCTGTAATGATTTTGGAGTTTTGCTCTGAAAATAAAATTAGCTGTGAAGGATGGTTTGATGGTTGAACAGACAGAGTAGACAAAAACTTTTAAAATATTGAAACAGAAGAAATGTGAATAGTACAATGCCCAACCATACCTCTGGTTTTATGAATGGAGAAACTTTTACAGAATGATGTGTCTTAAATGGTTTTGGAATTTTGCCCTGGAAACACAAGTGTGGAAAAACAAACGATGCATGGATGGAAAAATAAATGGACAAAAATTATGAATAGCAAAAGGCACATCTAGACCACTAATCTAATACATACCAAGTCTCATATACAGTTGTTGCTCAATTTACACCATAGATGCATTCCTGAAGTTACGGCATAAATTGAAACTGGAGTAAATCAAAATTTTTTTCCCATAGGATACTTGTAAATTAAGAAAGTTCTTGGGAAAATTATAACTCTTAAGTTTTCAAGTAATGATTATTATTCATAATTTTCAAAGAAAGTAATACGTATAATACATACATGAGCTGCATGCAAGTTACAGCACAAGGCACCAGTGATGGTGTAAATATGAGCACAATCGGTTGTGGAACAACTTCATAAAAACTGAAGAATGATGAATAATAAGAGGTACAACTATATGACTGCTATAAACATGCACAAATTTTACAGATATAATTTAAATGGGTTTGGAGGTTTATTCCAGAAATAAAAGTGTGGATAATGGATGGAAAGACAAATGGATGAAAACATTGAAACCGAAGAATGTTGAATAGCAAAAGTCACACCTGGACCATTAGTCAGATATGTGTACCAAGTTTCACGTAGACATCTTGAACAGTTTGAGTTTTACTCCAGAAATAAAAATGTTTACAAACAGACACATGGAATAATAACAGACAGACATTATAGTGATAGCTGCCTGCTTTATAACCAGTAGTACATGCTGGGGGAATGATAAAAAAAATGGGATGGCCTGTTGTCATCATCTATCATTACAAATAGTGATAACAAATACTTTAACTAAATGAAGGATTGCAATGAAATTTTTCACATATATGCATCCCATAGTCTAGTTGGTCCTAAATAAAAATGGTACTGCTTGGACATGTATCCAATATGGTTACAACAGTGGCTGTCTTGAAAATTATGTTATTTCTACTGGTACTCCTCCTGAAGGGATGGTAATATCAGCATGGGGGTTTTCACTAAAAGATTTCTTACCATGTCTGATTGGTCACACTATGCCCTATCATCACTGAGTAAATGCCTGTTATCTGGTAATTTACTTTCCAAGTTTGGGTTTTATCTCTATGCCCACCTATCTAGGCAGACATAGGTATATTATAAGTAGGGGTGAAATGATTCATCGATATATTGATGCATCGATACTTTTGCTGAAATGATGCACATATTGATACAAGAGACGGAAAATCGATACAAAACCATACTTAGCGTATGCAGTCATGAATAGGGTAACATGGTCATATTCCAACCAGTAGGGTAATTCCGACCGTGGATGTATGTCCTGCTGTTTACAACAAAGATATGCAAATTACTTGCTGTGCTCTTTGTTTTTATTTGTGCATATGCATATGAAAATTAGTAAAGATGTTTCCAGGCGATGAGGGCGTCACATGACAAAATGACGTAATCGCCTCCGTATTCTCTCCTCCGCTCGAGTTCAGAAGAGGCATACATAAATTTTTTTATTCAGGACCCTAGTCAGGCATCAATCATTCAAGTTTTGTATAGCTTTCAATAACATAATAATTATGCTATCGTAGCTTTAATATAATGCTTTGTATCACTAAAAAAGTATAAATTGCACCAGTTTTATGACAAATAACAATAGTATACAATGTTCTCTATAGCGGTCAGATTTACTCCAGGTTATTTTTCATAAGAGGGCAATTCCGACCAAGAACACAAGCTTAAAGAAAATGTAGAATTATGATTAGTTTGTATTGAACTTTTGAAGAAAAAAAATCCAGGAATAAATATGTAATTAAAAACAAATAAATAAAAACTTAAAGGTATAAATGTAAATAGAAATAAATGGTAATTATCTCCACAGTTATCTCTATAACAACATCCACAATTATCTATGTAGCAATATTGCTTTCTATCTGCTATCTATCTGAAAATAAAATAAAAACAATTAAAAGCTTTTAATTTTGTCAAGATAAACAAAATCTTTGTATTTTACAGATGGTGGTCAGAATTGCACATATCAGAGGTCGGAATAAGCCACAACATGGTCGGATTTACCCCTGCGAATATAGTCACAATAAAATCATATTTTCAGTAAGAAGAACTCAAATTATATGCTTTTTGAATAATGAAACTTGTTGCAAGAAGACCGATTGACTGCTTCCCGTATCGTAATTAGGTAGTACACAGTAGTCGGCTTCAGTAATGAAGTTGTCAATCTCATGTCAACGCTCTCAGTGGTCAGAATATGACCAGATTACCCTAATTATTATTAGTTTCCTTGTTATTCTGTAAAATTATAATCCATCTGAAACAGCATTTGCAGTCACAGGCACTCATGTTTATTAGTAAAAATGAAAAAGATTATTTGAGAATACCCACTTGCCGTCTACAAGTTAACACAAACCCAGAAGTATGGTCAGCACATAGTACACATTCCAAACGTGTTCCACATGTTTATGAATCATTTAATAACCACTTTAATGCGAAGTTTGTACTTAGAATTGTGTCTTGACTGCTTTTGTCGATTTGAAAGCTACGCTACTGGTGTGTTGCTTGTTGAAATATATTACACTGAATTCTCATTTGTGGTTAATGCTTGTTCCACTCCAGGTTAAAAAAAAATAACTGCCAATCAGAAATCAGTGTAACTTATTCTCTGTGTGACAAACAGGAAATATTGGCAGAGCAACAGAGAGACTTCACGGGAAAGTCATAAGATATGTTAAGTACTTAAGCGGAGATACTGTCAGGATGTGCCATTGTGCTAATCATGCAAAATTTGCACATATGAAAATGTACTCTGTGAAGTATACAGTTTTTATTTAACTGTTCTTGTCATGACATCTATTTTTCAGGTAGCAACTGTTCCACATCTGGGTTCTTCAAGCACGACATGAATGGTTGTGAAGCTAAATTTGATTAGAAGAACGTGCCCTGGAATAAAAATTAAGGCGTAGCTTGAACCATTCATGAAGAAAGTTTTACAATGCGTGTTTAAATACGGGCTACCTAGAAAACCCACAATGTCTGATTCCCGTCATGGTTCATTACGATTTCGTTCAGCAAATACTTGCTGATAATAGTGATGATGACACAAATTTTTAAAGTTATGAAGTACATCAGATTATTGGAGCAGGGAAAGTGTTAATGGAGATACCAGTGAGTGATTTTGAGCCCGAAATGGTGTTAAATATGAGTCATATGTACATGCTGGATGGACAAAATATAGATGGCATGACCCTTTCAGTGGTATTTCAAAATTAAATGTACAAGGGCAGAATACTGAGCCTAATTAAAATACAGACAATTTAAAAGTATAATGGAATTTTCATTTTGTTAATTAATCAGATTTGCCCTGAGGAACATATACAACAAAAGTATATACTTGTATCCATATCAGGGTTAAGATAAATTGAATAAAATAAGGGTTACAAAAATGTAATAAAGAAGTAAAGATATTTATTTTAATACCTCTGTCTGCACAAGCATTGATGGACTAAATACCCTTATTCAGCATTATGGAACAGATAAGAAATTTGGCATAGTAGTCAGTAAACTACTGATTTAACAAAGGAAGTTCATGTTAGTGAAAAATCCTATTTTGGAGCAGATGTATCCAAAAGATAATATCTGTGATCTCTGGAAAATTGTACACAAGAGTCACAAAGATCAGTCTCCCAACATATTCAAGCTGACAAAGCTAGTTTTGTATACACCCCTTCAGAAAGATGCACAGAACAATATTGATACAAAGAAAAGGAACAGAATATGCTCAGAATTAACAGATTGGTGCTTATACAACTAGAGGAGTCATCTGTCAAAGATGCTGATTTCAGTGGAGCAGGAAGAAAGACAGATATTGAAGTTTAGATAAATACTGACCTATGACCATTTCTTCTCCCCTCTTTTCTTCAATAAAAGGGGAGGTCTCCCTTAAGATAAAATCCTGTCATCATCTCTCCTTAAATTGTACATGGGAAACAAATTTGGAATTTCTCTTTTTTATGCAAAGATAATTCACCAGTGAATGAACATGCCGATGGAATAAATGAAATTAGCATTGAATGAGCGATGGGGTAGATTTCAAACTGCTCAAGTTTATCACCTTGTGTAAGTTAAAAGAAAATTGTAGAATAGGACTGGGTGTAGTCAATAGTTTTCCTTCTTCACTAACAAATACAAGTACTTATGGCTGCAGCAGGCTTTTGCATCTGCAGGAAATAAAATGTGATAGGTTTTGTTGGTATTCAACCTTATTCCCATGCCCGGATTTGTTCTAGATGAGATTTTCTTTGTACCAGGAAATTGCATTATTTCTTCTGTTTTGAAGACAACATCGTAATGTCTTCCAAGTGTAACTGAGATGCGAAATTGGTAATAATATGTTTTCAAATCATTCATGTTGTGCAAAACAAAGGGAGTTAAATGGAGCCACAATTAAATTGCCTAAAACTTTGGATAAACTCCACTGCAACCAACAGGTAGTCTGTTTGAAAGTATTGTTGTTATCTTCTCGTCAATGAGAATTGCATTTAAATTTATGATAATTATATGTCTGTCTGTAGCCTACATACTGGAGATAGGAATAGAATGTCAACATACACTACCAAAGATGGAAAGACCATCAAGTTCCTAGATGTATCGATATGTATCATATTGCAGGCTGTGTATCATGAATCATATTGATACGCTGCACAGGTGTATCGTTCCACCCCTAGTTATAAGTTTAGCAGAATGGTCCAAATGCTTAGCCCCTTTACTTTCGATCAATCTGATTTATATCTTGATTGTGATTTGAGCTAGGTAACTCATAAAAAGTGATGTGTGTTTGCAAAATGTACAATTTCCCATGTTCATTGGAGCACTTCCATTGTCAAATCTTCAGTTTCAGAGGTAAAAGTTTTGCACATTGTCAGGCTCTTCAATTTCAGATGTAAGTAGACCTTGCATGTAGTCTGCCATCCCATAATGCCTTAGGAAAAGTGATTGGTTTGGAGAAAAATGTGGAACTTAATGAAATTTGAATTGATCCTAACTGAAAATTATGTCAGTCGGACATGAAATATCATTGCCATGGCAGCCATCTTGAAAATCTTGTTATCACTATTCCTCCAGGAAAGAAAGTCATATTTACTTCGGGTTTTCACAATAATACTTCATAAGATATCGAAATGAAAATAATTCTGCTCAGGCATCCAATATGGTGGACAAGTGGCAATATTGAGCATTTTTTTTATTGCTACTTCTCCTGAAAGGATGGTCATCTCAACCTGGGAAGTTCACAGAAAGACTGCCAATCTGACTTCCATTGTAATTGCTGTGCAGCCATCTTGAAAATCTTGTTATCACTGCTTATCCCAAACAGAAAGTCATATCAAAATGGGTTTTCACGAGAAGACATGATGTCTAGTTGGCCCAAAATGAAAAGGGTATCAATCTGACATCCAGTATTACCACCATGGCAGCCATCTTGAAAATCTTGTAATTTATATTCCAGAGCTTAAAGTCATTTGCATTCAGTTTTCACTGCAAGGCTTCCTATGATGTCTAGTTACTCACATATAAAAATGGTGCTATCTGACCTCTAGTATGACTACCATAGTGATCATATAAAAAATCTTTATATCACTCTTCTTAGATGGGGATGTGACATATCAACATGGGGTTTTCACCAAAGACTTTTTGTAATATCTGGTTGGTCCTAAACTAAAATGGTGTCGGTCTAACATACAGTATGGCCACCATGACTGCTGTCTTGAAGATTGTTATTGCTGCTTCTTGACAGAAAGTCATATTGACATGGGGTTTCCACCAGAAGAGTCCTTTGTTATATTTTGTTGGTTCAAAATTAAAATGGTGCCAATATGACCTAGAATGTAGCTGCCATTATTTTTACTACTCCTTCCTGATGGACAGGCCCAGCCCTAGGGCAAGGCGAATGAGGCAACCACCATGGGCCCCGTCCTTTCAGGGGCCTTGCGCTGCTGATGGAAATCAACTCCGCAATGCAATTGTTTTGCTTGGGGCCCTGTGCTCATTGCTTGCTGCCTGGGGCCCCGCATGCTGCCTTGAGCCTCGCACATCCTAGGGCCGGGCCTGCTGATAGATAGTCATATCAGCATAGGGTCTTCACCAAAAAGAATTTTTACAATTTTTATTTTATCCTAAGTAACAATGGTGCTGACCTTGACATCTGGGATGACCACCATGGCAGGAATCTTGCGACTCTTGTATCACTACCTCTTCACAGTGGATGGTCATGTTCATAGAGGTTGATCACCAAAAGCCTTCTAATGATGTCATCATGGTCACAAGTTTTCTTGTTCATAAGTGAAAATAGTGTTGATCTTGCATCAAATATGGCTACTACAACAGTTAATTTGAAAATCTTATTATTGCTCAGAAATATAATCTGTTATTGTATCCCTACCCAAGACACTTCAACTGCCTAAGCACAATACATCTTTTATTTGTTGATGTTCCTTTTAAACATAAATGAATGAATCAATCAATCAAACTGTCATGTACATAGAAAATATGATAGGTATAATGATTAAAGCTCAGAACTTAAATAGATAAACCAGCATGAATGCTTTTTGGTAACATTTTTGCATTCATTTATAGTAGTTTATAAGTGTGACTGAACCAGTATGTACCAATCCAGTAATCACATAGAGACTGAATATTTAATTTCAAGTCAGAAATACTTTTTCTTCTTTGATCATAAGATAATTTTTTTCTTCAGCTGAAATGAGGGTTAGAATATGATTTTTTTTCTCTTCAAATTGGAGAAAGATAATTTTTTGGAAGATTTTGGGAGGCCATAAATGTTTTTAAAAAAAATCCCAGGCTTCCCCCCTCACCTTGAAAATTATATGCTTGGTGTCTTAAATACAGAAAGATCCTCAGTTTCAAAGATACAAGTTTTCCTATGGATGGAATGTAAATAAAGACCCAGATTTATGTTCTTTTTTGAAGATTGTGAAAGCTGAGTCAGTACAAAGCAATACTTTTTAAAGATTCTGCAGACCATTGTATGACACTAGTAGTATGTGATGTATGGCATTCAAAATTAAACAGAGATCTTATCAGTTTGGATGTCACAGCTGTAATCAGGTGATGATGATGTGTTCCATGATAAGCCAATGAAAGCAAGATAGTTTAAATTATTGAAAAAAGGATAGTTTTCTTCTTTGTTCAAACTAATAACTATGTATGCAATTTTTTTTTTCTCACAGATCATGTTGTGATACCAGATGAAGCATACTGGTGGATTGATGCACAGTTTCTGCCACATAATGACTGCACCCTCTTCACTTCATGTGGGGCATATATTCTTAGAGGTGCAACTCGTGCTTGGGTCCCAGTACCACATTTCCCCAATGGACGCATCTGTCGTTTTGACTTGGATAAAAAGAGGCTGAGTACGTTTGTATTTAGGCCCAACTAACACTTAGCAGTTGACATGGACATATTAAAAGATGTTGTTGTAGGAGGGGATCACAAGTTTTAAAATGCTGTTGGCCATTTATTCAGATGGGAGTCATGAGCTGCCATAGACAAATAGAAACTCAGATGAAGCTGTGAAGTACAGTATTAAAATATAATTGCTGACTATGCTTTAAAATTCACTGGACTATGGAGTACAGTATTAACTTATTATTCCTGACTATGATTTAAAATTCACTGGACTGTGGAGTTAAGTATTAATTTATAATTCCTGACTACGCTTTAAAATTCACTGGACTATGGAGTACAGTGTTAACTTATAATTACTGACTATGCTTTAAAATTCACTGGACTATGGAGTACAGTGTTAACTTATAATTACTGACTATTCTTTGAAATTCACTGGACAGTATAGTACAGTATAAACTTATGATTACTGACTATGCTTTAAAATTCACTGGACTATGGAGTACAGTATTAATTTATAATTACTGACTATGCTTTAAAATTCATTGGACTGTCGAGTAAAGTATTAACTTACAATTACTGACTGTGCTTCTCTGAATGGTTCATGGAAAGGGTTGAAAGTGATGCAAGTGTCATTACTGGCCATCTCTGCACTCATTGGAGACTGGACAGTACTGTTGTTCAGACTTCCCTGAAGATCTTGTTGGCTTTTTTTCAGAGCATTTAAAATGTTTTTCTGCATCTGCCACAATGCAGGGTGGTATTGCTATGTCAACAAATGTCCAATAAAGCTGAAGGACTAATATGGTGTTTGCAGTATTTGAAATGTATAAAATGCTCCCCCTTTTTACTTTGCAAAGTCAAACTCCATCAACCAGGAATTCTGAAATTTGGTTTCGCTGGCCTTTGTCTTATTCTTCCCTGAATAACAGCTGTGTTTTGACATTTTGTATAAAAAAGAATCACAGCTGTGTTTTGGCATTTTGTTATAATTACTGATCTGTTTCAACAATTAAAAAAAAATTAATCAGCTGTGTTTTACATTTTGTACACAAAATCACAGCTGTTTTTTGACATTTTGTAAAAAATGAATCGGCTGTATTTTGATATGCTGTACTAAATAATTAATCAGAGCTGTGTTTCAACACTTTGTACATAAAAATGAAACAGCTGTTTTTTGGCATTTTGTTAAAAAAAGGAATCACAGCTGTGTTTTGACATTTTTGTACAAAAAATTAATTCCAGCTGTATTTCAACATTTTGTACAAAAAATGAATCACAGCTACATTTTTTATAAAAAAAAATATAATCATGGCTGCATTTCCACATTTTATATTAAAAATTGAATCACACTTCCATACTGCATCTAATTTAACCACTCCAGTTAGTGCAATAATCCCATTGTGCATTTTATTTATGGACTAAAGTCAGACATTAAAGAATGCTGGCAATGATCATAAACTTGTTATGAAGTTTAATAAATATTACTTCAACATTTTTATTGAAGGTCATGAGCATAATAACTTTCATTTCTTCAGACTGCATCACCAGTTTAAAATTGTTACTATATAAATAAGTTTGTTTGTTGTCAAAATGAATAGCAGAAACAAAATCACTAACTATTGTCAGTCAGTTAAATCAATGTAACTATTGTCAGTCATTTAAATCACTGTGACTATTGAATAGTAGTCAGTTAAATCAGTGTAATGATTGGCAGTCAGTTAAATCAGTGTAATGATTGGCAGTCAGTTAAATCACTGTAACTATTATCAGTCAATTAAATGACAGTAACTATTGTCAGTCAGTTAAATCAGTGTAACTAGTAAAAAAGTCAATTAATCTGTTGAGTAGGGGTAGTTTGTATGACTTCCTTACCCTTTAATTGCCCATATGACAGCTACACATGTAAACTGCCCATGCATAATAATATATTCTAAGGCTATTAAGCGTGAAGCTATATAAATCATGAGTGTTTACTGCTTATGCAGGGTACAGGTATGGGAATATATAGTGGTGTCAAGAAAGGACTCTATAATATTATTCGTTAGATTTGCAGAAAATTATTCTTTATGTTTGTCACATGATGATCTGGCAGGTATGGACTGTCAATGCAACAGAAATTTGATGACTTCACAGGCGGTGTATACTTTGGGTGTATGTTTGGGATATTTATGAATTTTTGGGTACAATTATCAGGGCAAAAGAAATAGGGGCACACCTTGGGGATATTTATAAAGTTATGAATGCAGTTATTAATACAAAGTACACTGGGGCAGACTTTAGGGATATTTATGAAGTACATTTATTAAGGCAAAATGTATTGGGGCAAATTGGGAATATTTATAAAGTTGTGGATACAGCTAATAAGGAAAAATGCATTGGGGCAGATTGGGGATATCTATAAAGTTGTGGGTACAGTTATTAAGTAAAAGTACACAAATACATCGGGAAACATATGGGCAGGCACCAAACTCAATAAGGCTTGTTTGCAATGATTTTTGCAGATTGATTTCCATTGGAAGCTGCCATATCCGGACAAATCCATCACATGTGCAGATAGTCATTGTTCTGTAGGGTTAACATTTAATTTGACAGTGGTTTAATTTATTTTCAGCTGTTTTCTGAATATTCATCACACAGAACATGGACCATGGGGTTAAATTGAGAAGTTACCCTTAGTAATTGTTCTGTGGGAGGTAATATTTAATTTGACAGTGGTATAATTTATTTTCAGCTTTTTCTGAATATACATCCCACAGAGCATCCTGTGAAGATTCAATAAATTGGATGGTTATCTTGCCCTGCTAGAGTTTTGTATTATTTTGGCTTCCTTCCCAAATTCAGAGGGATGGAGGTCAGAGGCCATATTTCCAAGAAATTTTCAATTACAGTGACATTGTTCAATACATGTAGACCAAACTTTATGCATGCAGAAAGACAATCTTAATTTTAAACATTATTTATGCAGTCATCGCAGAAAGACAAATAATAATAATTGTTGTAACAGATTTTTGGTTCTGACCTCTTAGGCCTCTCTCTATGCATGAGTAGGAATAGAGGAATGAAATAAACAGGATTCCTACAGAGAAAATAAGATCTGATCCTGACTAGGGGAAAATACTAGTTTTGCAAGAGAGAAAAAAACCCAACCCTTTTCTAAATTAATTCTTCCAACCAGCATACACAGTTAATCAGAAGAAAGTCTTTTATTCTTTAAACATAAATGACTTGCATGTAAATTTTTGCATGAACTTCATTAGTTATACTTGTTTCTAGTGATGCATACAAATTTTTATGAATTTCAGTAGTTATACATGTTTCTAGTGATACAGGCAGATTTATATGAATTTTAGTAGTTATATGTTTCTAGTGATACAGGCAGATTTATATGAATTTCAGTAGTTATATGTTTCTAGTGATACAGGCAGATTTATATGAATTTCTGTAGTTATACTTGTTTCTAGTGATACAGGCAGATTTATATGAATTTCCGTAGTTATACTTGTTTCTGGTGGTACATGTAGATTTATATGAATTTTAGTAGTTATATGTTTCTAGTGATACAGGCAGATTTATATGAATTTCTGTAGTTATACTTGTTTCTAGTGGTACATGTAGATTTATATGAATTTTAGTAGTTATATGTTTCTAGTGATACAGGCAGATTTTTATGAATTCTGTAGTTATACTTGTTTCTAGTGGTACATGTAGATTTATATGAATTTTAGTAGTTATATGTTTCTAGTGATACAGGCAGATTTATATGAATTCTGTAGTTATACTTGTTTCTAGTGGTACATGTAGATTTATATGAATTTTAGTAGTTATATGTTTCTAGTGATACATCCAGTGGTTTAGTACATATTCATATGTCTAATTCAGGTGTTGTGGGAGGTCTCAAACAAGAGACAGCTTTTTATTTTTAAAATGCCTGTTTTGGAAGTTAATTTGTTGTTGATTCTTGATTAAAATGGGTCTTAAATGAACCTTGAAAATATAAAATTCATTCTGGAAAAACCCAGGAAATTTTTGTTTTAGTAAGTGTGGGAACCTCAAGTAAAAAGCATGGAGTACTGCCAATTGCAAATGTTGTCATTGCTCTAGTTAGTAATTGATGTATATAACGATTTGAAATCTGATTTTCAGAGTGTGAAGTTTTTAAGCAGACTGGGTCATCTAGCTTACCAAAGGTTCAACCTCACCCTGATGGTCAGTACATTGGTTATTTGGGCAATGGCGAAGTCAAAATTGATACGGTAGGTCATCTGTTTATACTGGGTGTTTTCTACAGTTTATACTGACAAAGGTGTGTGAAGGAATAGCAGTAATCATGATGATAATATTGATGATGGTGATTTCTTTTGGATATTTCACCAACTTTAATTCATAACTTTCTTTTGTTTGCATGTAATTTATCTCTTGTCATTCCGTATTCTTATCTAAATGTAATAGACACCAGTGCTCTCAATGTCCAAACATAAGAGCAAGTACTTCTTTCAGTAGTGCTAATACAAAAGAAGTATTTTATAACACTAACTACGTATCAGCTGATGTGATTTATTTGATAACCTGTAAAAGATGTAATATGCAATATGTTGGACAAACACTTCAACAAGTTTCTAAGAGAATGAATAATCATCACTTTCAAATAAAAAGTTATAGAGATCCTCAGTTTTCCTCTAATATTTCAACACATTTTAATACCAATAATCACTCTCTACTCGATTTTTCTTTCATGCCAATAGATATTGTGCATGGAGACATGAATAGACTCATAAAAGAAACTTATTGGATTCATAAATTAGATACTTTGTATCCTAATGGCCTTAATACCAATGTACTATATAAAATTGTATGAAATATTTTTGATTTTTTTAATTTAAAAAATTGATAAATTTTTTATCCTTTATAACAATATAATTATATGTATGACTGTTTGTCTCTTTTTTATTTTATTATTTTACTGATTCAGGTTTCATTAGAGACTTGTGTGACTTTAGATCCTGTCATTCATATATATATATGTATATATATATATATATATATATATATATATATATATATATATATATATATATATATATATATATATATATATAAAATTCTTATGATGATGCATATCATTTATGACGTTATGTAATGACGTAATTGTTATTTTAAAATATAAAGATGTCATCCGTTTCTTTCAAAACATTTTGTGCCTGAAGAAGCATGTATTAAATGTGAAAATAGTTGCACAGAATTATCAGCATTGGTGTTGTTTTGTTTTTTTAATCCCAATTCTGCAAAAATATTAATTATTCCAATATTATATACTTTGAATTAATCCATGATTTGTTACAGTTTCTTGTAACCTATAATCCTCTCCTGAACAAAGGACCTTTGCAAATTAGCTTTGTTGAATTTGGTGCCTTCCATTTAGATGCAGGCTCTCCTACTACCTTGGAGAATTGTAAATAGAGAATTACAAGTCATCTGCCCTCCATTCCTACAATGTTGTACATTTCTTTAGATTGTGATTTGTTACGAGTCATCTGCTCTCCATTCCTACAATGTTGTACATTTCTTTAGATTGTGATTTGTTACGAGTCATCTGCTCTCCATTCCTACAATGTTGTACATTTCTTTAGATTGTGATTTGTTACGAGTCATCTGCTCTCCATTCCTACAATGTTGTACATTTCTTTAGATTGTGATTTGTTATGAGTCATCTGCTCTCCATTCCTGTAATGTTGTAGATTTTTTTAGATTGTGATATGTTACGAGTCATCTACTCTCCATTCCTGTAATGTAGTAGATTTTTTTAGATTGTGATATGTTACGAGTCATCTACTCTCCATTCCTGTAATGTTGTAGATTTTTTTTAAATTGTGATTTGTTATAAGTCATCTACTCTCCATTCCTACAACGTTTTAGATTTTTTTTAGATTGCGATTTGTTTCTGTTTGCCCCTAGACTTGTCCATTCGGAGAAACTTACTAGCAAAATTGCACAAAAGCCACTCACTGTAGACAAAGGCAATTTTGTAAGAATATTTCTATCCATATGTTGATGGCATGTTTAGATTTTCAGGTCATTATGGCATTTGTTTTGGATTTGGGCCATTTTAGCAGTGACCTTGTTAGAATACTTAATGAAAGTCAATAGAGGTTGACATATCTGCATTCTGTACAAATCACCATCCCATAAACGGATATAGTTGCAGAGCACAGAAGATGAATTCATATGTGTGACAAAAATTTGCACATAAAGATAATTCCTGACCCGTGGGTCACAGTTTGGAAACATTTATGATCGCCAATCTGTAACTATGTACACAATTGTAGGGTATGAAAATGTGAAACATTTTAAAAGACATCATTTCATGTCATCCAGAACTTCCCTTTTCACCCTTGCACTCAATAAAATAGCATGTATTTTGAAGGATATTAAAGCTAAACAAGTGCACTCCATTGTTAGATTGTATCATTGAGTGCAAGGATCTCCATACAGATGTTTCTAGAGTTTGCTTGATATGTAATCATGCTTTGTTAATTTTAAACATTACAGTCCTTACCATGCTCTCAAATACTTGACCAGAGTTTTCACTCATAAACATATAATAGGAAGTTATTAAAAAATTTTGTGCCCAAACCCACATGTAAATACTATTAAAAACTGATTTAGGATATTATAAGTGTACAGATATGTAAGAATTGTTTGTTATTTGCATGCACATGTTCATTTTCACTCCTGCCAAATATGGTCATTTCCAACCTAACTTTAGAATTCACATATTAACAATATCATGTTATGAAATCTCTTGTATGATAATATAAGAGATAATCAGATTGTTTTCTAACATTTGCCTTATGGCTTACTTTATTTTAAGAATTTTTTGTGAAGAATACTATAATTACTAAAGCATGTATTATTACCTCGTTTTTTATTAACCAACATTAGTCTTGAAGTAAAGCACACAATTAGATACACTATAAGTAATAACAATCTTGGTTATTTAAGAGTGGGGGAGGGTGAGAACTTGCTTTCAGTTGCATACATCCTTCTTGTTTTCTTTATATCTTTATATTTTTTGATTTTGAATATGAACATTACTGCAATCCTCTTCAACTGAATAACAAGTATGTATAATTCTCTTTTCTTTACATTTCAGATTGAACATGTGAACGTCTACAGAAGGGCCAAGGACTTGAATAATGCCAACTTCAAATTCTGTGCTTTCTCTCCAGATGGGCGGTACATGGCTGTTGTGTGTCGATCTTCAATGAGCTTCGAATTACATATCTCAAATACTGATCTTGGATTTTCCAGTCTAGAACATGTTGTCAGCCTAAGAAAAATGTGCAAAGATTTCAAAGGGACAATTGCATTTAATGAAATGGTAGAATGTAAATGGACCCCAGACAGCAAATATATCCTGGTCAGTTCATCCATGGGACACATTTTGGTCATTTTTTGTCCAGGACTGGAGTTAGTATGCTCAGTATTTGATGATATTCTCCCTGGCAATGCATTGAGCCAGGTGGGAGCTTTTGATTGTAACCCAAGATCCTGCCATGAAGTATTGGCATTTGGATCAGATGACCATAAGGTTTTTGTAGTTAACATTACAAGCAAGGAAGTACTTTATGAATCGCAAAGCTTTGGTGTGGATCCAATTGACTGTGTACAATTCACACCTTCAGGACACTCGGTGGCCATAGCATTACGAAGTTATAAAATATTAATATTTGATGCCCATCAAGGCAATACCTTATTTCAAATAGACATGAAAGACATCTGCTCATCCATTAAAGATTCTCCTCCTGGTTATCCTGGAGTACTTCGATTAAGCTTTTCATCAACAGGGCAGGAAATGGCTATCAGCACATGTGATGGATTTGTCAGGATATGGCAGCTTCCAATGGAAATCAATCTGCAAAATCTTTGCAAACTAGCATTATTGAGTTTGGTGCCTGCCATTAAGCTGCAGGCTCTCCCACTACCTCAAAGACTCATAAGTCAACTGCTCTCGATTCCTGAAATGTTGTAGATTATATTTTATTACTATTATTGTATGTTCTTGGCTGTCTACAAGGTTGACTGTCCAGAGAAACCTATTAGCAAGATTGCACAAAAGCCACTCAGTGTAAAAAAAAAAAATCAAATTTTTTAAGAATTTTTCTATCCATATGTAGATGCCATGTTTAGATTTCTTCTTCAAATATTTTACCCAATCATAATACCTTAGGAGAACTACTACTATCTCGTTAACCCAACCCTTCCAGGATAACATTTTTATCTAAAAGTTTCCTGCCCAACTACAAAGGTCTTGATAGGATTTTGAAACTAGGAATCCAGGATTCCTAATCCCACCAACCAGTGGTTGCCATCGAGTTTAATTTTCCAAATGCTTTACACCACTTTCATATAGCTCCTGCTTGTCCATCAGAGTGAGACGAAATTTTGTCAATCCAAAGAAAGATCTTATTTCTTTTTTTTTATGGTTCACCATAAGGTCATGTGATCAGATAATGAGTAGCCAATATTAGCATGGTCTCCTACCAACAGCAATCATCAACACAACTATAGAGGGACATATAATAATGATCCAATGCTTATCATTGACAAATATATAAAATTTCAATATAATGAGCAAGATCCATGCATATTAATGAGGTGATCTTACACCTGAATGGCTATCCATGTTACCACTCATGAGGGCATATTTTGGATCCAGTTTTGATCAAACCTGAGATATATGTTTATATAATTAAGATTTTGGATGTTTGCAAAAATGAATGAAATCCAATGCATATTAATTTGGTGATCTTGCATCAGATTGGCTTAGCTTGTCACACTTCTGTAAACCACATTTTTCAATCAAAATGAACTGCTGTTTGCTAGAAATCAGTCCCTCATAAGAGAAAAAGCATGGATCCATCCATCCTGTGAATTTTCCAGACCTGGACACACACTGCATATCAAAATGTTTAAATTTCGAAGAATAATAGACAAAATTGGGAAATGATTGCTCAGTGTATTGTTCATTTTATAATTGAAAATTGCAGTTAATACACATAATTCTGGAATAAACAGAAATTGTATATTTCTTAAGATTTTCTTTAACAAAAATATTTTTCAGTAAATGCAATATATGATAAAATATTGATCAATGAAAATATTAAGAAATGCCTACTGGTGGCAACACTAACAAATAAATACCAGTTAAAGAGGTCCATTCGAGTGAAATTCATGTTATTTTTTTTTTTTAAATTTGTGGTATGTCTTTTGGCATGATGACACAGTTAACAGAGTAATTGTCTTGGCTGGTTGCAACACATGAAATACGCCAGAAACACAGAAAATATGTTAGCCTGATTTCTTGTTAAAATCGTAAACTTTTTCAGATCTGATATCCATAAAAAAAAATCTTTGGCAGACCTAAGCCATAGGGATGGAAAAAAAAACCATGAATATTCTGCCCGTATGAAATAGAGGTAGATGTACATGAATTTCCAATATAGAACAAAGTTATGGATTTTCTTCCCTCATATTCGATACAGTTCTGAATAAGGGACACAGAATTTTACTTGTAAATCAGATATTTCCAATTTGTCATTTCCGATTTGAGGGGATTGTGCTTAAATATGCCTTTACAAGCTGCTGTGAATCCATTTATTTTCATGGGTAGTAATTTTCTTGGTTCTGCACAAAAAAAATGACATTTTTGTCTTTCTTGTATTTGTGGATAAGGGGAGGTTCTGTTGTTGCAAAGAGGAATTTTTGTTCATTGGATCATTACATCTGTCCTTTGTTGCCAGCACAAACTCTGCAAAAATTGGTACCCTATGAGAACTAGCGAATTCAGAGTATTTTCCAAACAATGTTGCCATTCTTTGACTTTAAAGTTTTGTTTGTGAAAGGTTTATCATATCATGGGGAGAAAGGACAAACAGTAAGGTCAAGATAAATAGGTATTCCTTCTTTGCCAAGTATGAACACAAAACAGCTGTAAATCAGAACATATTGCCCATGTAGCCATCTGTAGCTCCAAAAGGATCTTCTTTTTCTTGCAGTCTTATCTGGTATATACTGTATAATGAAACTGTTTAAGAAACCTCCTGCAGCTAAATTAACTTGAAACTAAATAGTTTTTTTATCCTGAACTTTTCCTTCATTTTCTGTAAACCTTTATTCAGTATACTGAAACCCCTCACTCTGAAAACCATTAGAAATTGTTGATCCCAGAAGGCTACTTTAAACTAAAAGCAAAAACATTTAGAGCATGTGGGCAGCCAGTGGTCTTACAAGGGCTTAAAGCCATGCCGAGTAAAACAAAACTCAACATGAATACACAAAAGCAATGAAATCCTAATTATCACATGTATGTTTTAAAATATTGACTGCAGAAGTTTTTGTCAAACAGAAACATTTCTTGTATGTGAGAGGAAACCAAGTCTGGAGATAATAAAACCTTGGAGATCAAATTTGAGCTTCAGATTGTGTAACAACCAATTGTAAATGACGTTACTGTGTAAAGATCTATTTTAATTGGCTGTTGTGGGAAGCTCAATCTCAGATTCCCGCCTGATCACTTTTAGGTGAAAACAGTGAATTTACATTGACTGAAAACTCCTCAAAACCAAAAATTTTATTTGTCTAGATGGAGTTTGGTCTTATGTTTCATTGTACCAGGTCAAGATATCCCTCTTTTTCCTAAGGTAGAGATATCAGTATATCTCACTGAATCTGTCCAAAAGGTAGATATTTCACTTTATATCACTGCATCTGTCCATAATTAGTGAATCAGCTGACTTTTTCCTAAGGTAGAGATGTCACTCTGTATGGTTGAATCTGTCCAGAATTAGTGAACTAGCTGTCTTTTTCCTATGGTAGAGATGTCACTCTATATGATTGAATCTGTCCAGGATTGGTGAACTACCCCGCTTCTTTTCCACAAGTATTAGGTGTCATATCACTGAATATGTCTAGAATTGGTGCATTTACTGCTTTGGTAGCATATTGGGCAAAAGTTCCCACTGATAAAATCATTATTATTATCATTATTCAGGGCTCTGCATACTGCTTTGACAAGTGTCCTTGAAGAAGCCTACATTATAAATGGGAAAAATTTTAATAGTATTGCATCTATCTTGATGGTCATTATTGTGCTGAGGTTAAATACTAATACATACCTATATGTACATATCGCACATATCTTCAACTAGTTATGCTGAGAAGATTCCACTCCATCCTTCTCAGTAAATTTGGTGTCATTCCAAAATCCAAGTTCATATTCATTGGTTTGCTTATCCATTCCAAATACCAGGTTCATTTTCATTTGATTGCTTGTCCATTCCAAACACGAAGTTAATATTCATTGGTTTGCTTGTCCATTCCAAAAACCAAGTTCATATTCATTGGTTTGCTGGTCCATTCCAAATGCCAATTTCATATTCATTGGTTTGCTTGTCTATTCTAACACCAGGTTCCTATTCACTGGTTTGCTTGACCATTCCTATGATTGGACTTGTCAGATGTATTAAAGTTCTAAAGTGTGATACAAATTTATTGTCATTTTTTTTATGATCATAAACAAGCTGTGATACTGTTTAAACTTGTCTTTATTGTTTTTAGAATCTTACTTTTTGGTCGTGTTTTCTAAGTGAGAGTTTGTACTTGTGGTGCACTTTTTAGCCATATTTTCAAAGTGAGAGTATACACTCATTGTGCACTTT
Source organism: Megalonaias nervosa (assembly GCA_016617855.1). Lineage (NCBI taxonomy): Eukaryota > Metazoa > Mollusca > Bivalvia > Unionida > Unionidae > Megalonaias > Megalonaias nervosa. Next base: position 28,150 of record JAECUM010095485.1, read on the forward strand.
AAAGTCACTTTTTCAAAGAGTATACACTCATAGTACACTTTATGGCCATGTTTTTTAAGTGATTATACACTTGCAGTGCACTTTGTGTGTGTGTGATTTGGAATTTTAACATAGCTTTAACAATTTTTCGGTCATATTGCTATGATGTCTGCAGTGTGGCAGTTTATAGTGATGTTTAGCACTCGGGCATCATGCCACAGACATGTAGCATGATGTCCCACCCAGTTACATTATCCCAACACCAGGCCAACCAGTCTTAACACTAACCTCTTAATGCTGAGCGCCAAGCGAGGCAGATGTTAGTACCATTTTTATAAGTCTTTGGTATGGCTTAGCCAGGGATCGAATCCGTGACCTCACGCATCCGAGGTGGACACTCTAACCACTAGGCCACCAGAGCGGTCACAGTGCACTTTTTGTATTTGTTTTTTTTGTTTTTTATATATATATATATTGTGTATTATTTATGAATGATCACCGGCAGAGTTTTTGCAGTACATCTTCATACAAAAAAAAATAAAATTCTTTATTGATTTCTAATTGTTATTTTTATTATTATTACCCAGTATTGTTTTTTGGTAGCAGCAGAAAGATGTCCTTTGTGGTAATTAAACTGAATTCATCAATTTTATATTGATGGTGTATGCCTGGTGCCTAAGATGGAATGAATAAAAGATGTGAAAGGGAACATGTTTTGGTATCATCTCATGAAGTACTATGTAGCAGTCTGGAGAATAAGATCATATTTTGGTCTCATCTCATGAAGTACTATGTAGCAGTGTGGGGAATAAGATCATATTTTGGTCTCACCATAAAATACTATGTAGAGGTGTGGAGAATAAGATCACATTTTGGTCTCATCTCACCTCTGTCTGCGTGGGTTTGAGCCTCAGATTCGGCTAATGTGGGTATGTGAGAAAGCTTGCCAGTGGCTTCTCGTGGGTCAGTGGTTCTTTCCAGGGTTTTCCCAGGTTCTTCCTCCACCATTAACACTGGCTGCCATGTATAGCCTATCGTGTGCTGAAAAATGGCGTTAAACCCCACAACAACAGCTAGTAGCAGTGTGGATAATGAGATCATATTTTGGCCTCATTTCATGAAGTATTACATGTATGTAGCAATGTGGAGATTAAGATCATACATGTATTTTGGCCTCATCTCAAAGTACTATGTAGCTGTGTGGAGAGTAAGATCATGTGGAGAATAAGGTCATATTTTGGTCTCATTTCATTAAATACCATACATAGGCGTGGAAAATAAGATCTTATTTTGGTCTCATAAAGTAGACTATGTAGCAGTGTGAAGAATAAGAGTATACATTGGTCTCATGTACTTTTTAGAGGCATGGAGAATAGGATCATATCTTGGTCTCATTAAGTACTATACAGTAGTGTGGAGAATAAGATCATAATTTGATCTCATTTAAGTACTATGCAGTAGTGTGGAGAATAAGAGTATATTTTAGTCTCATCAAGTACTGTGTAGCAATGTGGAGAATAAGATATATTTTTGTATCATTAAGTACTTTGTTGAGGCATAGAGAATAAGATCACATTTTGGTCTCATAAAGTACTGTGTAGCGGTGTGGAGAATAAAATCATTTTGGTCTCGTAAAGTATGCTATGTAGCAGTGTGGAGAAAAAGATCATAATTTAATCTCATTAAGTACTAAGCAGGTGTAGAGAAAGATTTTGGTCTCGTGAAAAACTGTGTAGAGGGGTGGAAAACAGGTCATAATTTGGTATCATGAAGTACTTTGTAGAGGCTTAAAATGTAAGATATTTTGCTTTTGTCTGCAAAGCAAAGATGAAATAAGCATCACTTTTAAACATTGGCAAAGATGAAATAAGCATCACTTTTAAACATTGTTGTTTTTGTTGTTGGCATCAATGATAATTGTTCATTTCTCTGACAACTTATTGTGTTCGGTTATGAAACTTGATGGGTGCATTCATTTTAAGGAGTTATATTCACTATTTTCAAAAGCAGATCACAAAGATATACATTTTGCACCCACATTTTGCACTGCGAAGAAGTTTGCATGTATTTTTCAGACTTGTTTTTCATAATAAAAGTTGACAAGCATGTACATTTATGGGATGTAGGTTTATTCTACTGAAAAGTATAGGTCACACTGGCAGTGATGACCTGCTAATTTTACTGTAGTATCTATGCAGTCTTTTTTTTTTTAATTTTGCACCATAGAGCAGGTGAGTCTTAACATTGTGAAATTATAGTTTTAATTTTGTGCACAAAATGGAAAATTTTTATGACATGAAGTTAGGGTGTTTGTTGGATTGGCCTGGAGTTATATGCTGTTGTTTGGGTGTTTGTTGGGTTTGATTGTAGTCCCACGCTGCTGGAAGGGTGTTTGTTGGATTTTTGGCTATAGTGACATGCTGCTGGTTAAGATACTTGTCGAATTTGGTTAGAGTCCCTCACCACTGTTAGAGTTACTGTATTCGTTCATTTATAACCAAACTGCATATTGGGGTTTATGAATACACTGTTGTAAGTTTTCAATACAAAACCATTTCCCCTGATTGTAAGCAATGCAATGCACTCAGATCATCTTTCTTGATCTGGATCTGTGCAGTTTGCAGTGGGATCTGTCTTATAAGCATGTATATATGGTATGTTTAGGATCACACCTTTAACTTGATCCACCAGCTGATAAAGAAAATATTTTCTTCACAGATACTGTTTAGTTTTATTACATGCATTATTACAATATGATTAAAAAACATTAGTAAGCTGAACTGTATAAGCCTCCAATCTTGGAGTTTACAGTGGATAAACAATTTCAGTATCATAACACCTATCTAACTCACAAAAAGTTTCAAAAAAATCCTACAAGCAGAATGTTCTTATTTTAACATATGCATATATTGTCCTTGTTTTAGTTTTATTTATATAATACTGTTTAACCATCCTGCAGATTGCAGATATAATACATGTACTTACCATCATGTAGACTGTGGACAAAGTCCCTCAAAATCTCATTAGTTTATAACAAATAATATTGCTATATTTTGTATCATTGTCATTCCAATAGTTATTATAATTTCATCCTTGTACATATTTTCCTAAATTTGTTTAGTCAAAATCAATCATTTTACAAAACTTAGTTCTTATGTCCCATCATGTTCTAGTCCCCTTGATGGCATAACCATATATTGATGGGCGAATAAATGAAGTTAAAAACCTGAATCCCCACTGTAGCTGGAAATTTACAATGTTTACATCTGAAAAACCAGTGTTCTGTATATACTTGGCTGTATTCCTTGTCAAGTTGCATCCATCACATAGAACTTTCCAAACTGGGTTCATCATTTGCTGAATCTTGTTAACAAAAGAACCCTCTCCTGCAGCAACATGTTCAACAAAAATGAAAATGCCTCCCTGCAATAAAAAATAAATCTTACATCAAATACCATGAAAATCACATCTGTTTTTATCCAAAATCGAATTAACACCTGCACCTGGAACAATTTTACTTGTATTAAACTTTGAGAACACAATACACACACAAAAAAAATTGCAATCGATTTAAGTAATATTGTATCTAGAGTGAAACTGGCTGCAGTGACCACCTGTGTATAAAGACAATTCCACGGCTCCCACTCATATATATTATATAAATACAGAACCAGTATATAAAGATGATCTGCTCTTAAAAGCCAGTTTATTTCCATCCTCTGGTTGGTCGAACAACTCCTTACATCTACCAACTGAAGCAATATTTAATTTACTATATCTTACAATATTACAGAATTAAGTTAAAAAAACAAGTGATAGATAGTTCCCGAATGACGTCATCAGCCGCCATATTTGTGATCAGCTGGCAGATTTACTGTTGACTTTATATGGTGTTTGGAAGTTGAAATAAATTCATTGAATCTCAAGATACTTTTATGAAAGTTACATACATAAACAGAACGCAATTCAAGCTTTCTGTCAGTTTCTATATTTGTGACTTACAAGTTGACTTTGCTTCAGTGTGCCTCATTAAAAATTAAAAATTTTGGTGATCACATATAGGAGAAACTGCCAGGTTGCCCATCATCCAGGTAAAATGGGCAAAATATCGTCTGCTAGTGACGTCATCGGGAAGCATCTATTGGAAGACTACACTGAAACTTTACACACACACATATTCATTCCAAGATCTAGTTGGTCCTAAAGTAAAATGGTGCCAAACTGACATCTAATATTGCCATTATGGTGGCCAGTTTGAAAATATTGACACTGGCTCTCCTCCTGAATGGATGTACATAAGGAAATTTGTTTTCACTAAAAGGCATCATATGAAGTCTAGTTGGTCATAAATAAAAATGGTGCTGATCTGACATCCGATGTAGCTACAGTTGTGGCCAACTTTGAAATTTTATTGCTACTCCTTTTCAATGTATGATCGTATCAATATGGGGTTTTCACTGGAAGACTTCTTATGATGTCTAGTTTGTCATAAAAGAAAATAGTGCAGATCTGATATCTAATATGACCATATGGTGGCCATCCAGAATTTTTTTTGAACTCCTTCCTAATGGATGGACATAGTGACATGGAGTTTGCATTAAAAGACTTCTGATGTCTAGCTGGTCTTAAATGAAAATGGTGCCAATCTGCTATCCAACATGTCCACCATGGTAGCCATATTGAACATCTTGTTGACACTACTCCTAAATGAATGCTCTTGTCAATATCAGGTTTTCACTCAAGGACTTTTTGTGATGTCTAGTTGGTCCTGAATGAAAATGTTTCCCCTCGCACATCCAACAAGGACTTTTTGTGATGTCTAGTTGGTCCTGAATGAAAATGTTTCCCCTCACACATCCAACAAGGATTTTTTGTGATGTCTAGTTGGTCCTGAATGAAAATGTTTCCCCTCGCACATCCAACAAGGACTTTTTGTGATGTCTAGTTGGTCCTGAATGAAAATGTTTCCCCTCGCACATCCAACAAGGACTTTTTGTGATGTCTAGTTGGTCCTGAATGAAAATGTTTCCCCTCGCACATCCAACAAGGACTTTTTGTGATGTCAAGTTGGTCCTGAATGAAAATGTTTCCCCTCACACATCCAACAAGGACTTTTTGTGATGTCTAGTTGGTCCTGAATGAAAATGTTTCCCCTTGCACATCCAACAAGGACTTTTTGTGATGTCTAGTTGGTCCTGAATGAAAATGTTTCCCCTCGCACATCCAACAAGGACTTAATAGAATGTCTAGTTGGTCTTAAATTATAATGGTGCTGATCAGATCATTCTTTGTTTCCATTTGCCAAAATTTAATAAGTACATTAATATTTATTAGATTGAAAACCGTTTCCGGTTTTGTATGTATATCAAATTCTCATCAAATATATATGATTTCATTGTGTCTACATGACTTAAAAATACCCAACAAAAAACAAACTACTGAAACACAAACTGAGCTTGTAAATCACGTAAAATTTAACCAATGATAGGGATAACAATGAACCAATTACTGATGTTAGTGCTGTTTTAGTACCTCTTAGCAGTGTGTATAGTACAAGTCACAGAGGTCATGTAGGCATTCAACACCAACTATTTCAATAATGGGTGTAATTTTTTAGAATTTAATTCTACATACCTTTTAAGTGGCAAGTATTCACTTCATTTGGAATCTTATAGATTTGCATTCCTTTGGAATGTCACTATTTATATGCCCCAAAAAGTGCATATGGCAAAATCAATGTTAAAGTACGTAGACATTTTTGGACGAAATGAATCTAAGGTGTGATCCAGTACAATCCGGATTGAATGTCGCGTGCTATGTCACAATGAAAGCTACGCATATTGAAAAAAATTTGTACTACCCTATATTGTGACGATTCCATTCTACATGCTTTTTTCTTGACCAAAGTTTAGTACATGGCCACCATTGTAAAAGCCCATAGAGATTGATAATTTTCATCTGTAAGTTTCTTGTTGACGGTTAAGGCGCAGAACATTCAATAATCAGGATTGAATAGACTTTGGTTAAAGAAAATAAGTGTTAAATTTTAAAATACCAATTTGTATTTATTTTAAAATGGGTAAATGTACATACATGACCCGTGTGACTTTTACTATAGTAGGGCTATGTTACTAGTCTGTTTCAACAAAGAAACCCAAAAAAATAATAAAAATTAAAATTAGTAATTAATTACAGGTTTCAAGACTCTTTTGACTTCATCAAGTGCTTGTCTTGGATCTCTTACAGAGCACATAACCAGAGTGCAGACAACAGCATCAAAACTGGAATCTTCCAAGTAATCCATCTTTTCAGCGAATCCCTGCACAACTCGAGACAGATGGATGTTCTTGTGTTTGTGTGCGTTCTGTTCAATGTAAGATTTAAAATACGGGTTGGGATCCAAGCACACGATTTCTGTTCCTCTTGGGTAATAGTCAAAGTTTGTCGCAGGGCCTGCGCCAACTTCTAACACAGTTAAAGGATGGTCCAACTTTTCACGAAGAGAGTCTAGGTGCCGGAAAACTGTGTCTTTTTCCTTACGAAGGATTTGATTTATTTTTGTCATGAAACGATTCAAAGTCCATGCGAACAGTCTTGACTTTCGTGATTTTATAAATGAACGTACGTAGCGTCTGAAAAAGTAGATCAAGCCAATCCCAACTGCAAAAGGGACAATAAACCTAACAATTAAAGCTATTTCGGCGTCGATTTTCGCCATTCCTGTATCATGTGTCTATCGGAGGTATAGGGGGCGCTCACTAGTTATTATGTCTTTTTGAGAGAGTGACGTATGTAAGGTGAAGTTGTTTGCATTTAAAACATGCACAGTGGAGAGAATGTTGGCATACCTCTATGCTACTTTGATGTAATGTGACTGACATTTCTTTGGATATTGTACTTTTGGAGATTTTAAATGATCTTAGCATACTGCTAAATAAAATGACTGCTCCCTTGTGCTCCAAAAATCAGCCTGAATTTGCCTAAAGTACACTATCCTTAGCAGCTATTAAAATAGGGAAAATGAATTTTGCCAGACTAGACAATACCAGCTTCTGAAAGTGCAATGAATGAATTACCAAATATATAAAATGTAAAAAAAAAGTTATCGGCTCTTTTTTTTACAATTTACCTCTGAAGTTCAGGAAGTGAAAATGACCAAGTAGAGAGCACTTTTTTGAAAGGTGCACATCTGGATTAAGGCCAAGCTGTATACTTTATAACCCATATTGCACCCATCAATCATACACCAAAACAAAGGGAATTAAAGGTTCTTTGAACAATACCTAAGATATACAAGGTCTTTTTTAAATAGCCAGTATAACTAGTGAGGAAACCCCGGGGAATTCTTTTTCTTTAAAATTCTAAGCCTATACAAAATACGAAGCTGTAGAGCGCCACCATATTAATGGACAAAAAATGTCTCGGAACGGAACGCATAGAACAGTGACGTCAAAACTGCTTCTTATACCTGAGCATGCGCAATTTTTAGTTCCAACAACAATGGCGGCTTCCATGAGGGTACGAATGTTTATAGTTCTTTCATCAAATTCTAGACATATGTTTACATTATTACATAGTTCATTAAGCAAAGTGTAAAATGTGTTTCCATTGCTACACATTGCTTTACAATTTGCACTTTTATAGAAGTATACGCTCACCTGAACTGGAATATTTGCAAGAACACATAAGTGGGGCAGTCCCCGGACCCCAGTGATCTATTCGGACGTTAGTGATTATAGAAGAAAAACTCCAGTGTATTTGTAGACATTTTCAAAGTACTGAACCCAAATTTGTATTTCTCGCTTATATGTTAGACTGTTTTGCCAATGTAGAAAATGTTACTTTTTAACCCATTTCAAGTCGCTGTATAGTTTGTTCTACAATGTAAGATGCATCAGATATTTTTGTTTTGGTGTTACCGAAACATAAATAACATGTGATATGTCTTAGATTGTAAGAATACTGCACAATGAATTTCACACATCGTAGTTTTAATACGTCACACCATTTGCAGCAAATTAAAGAAGAAAGTAAGAAGAAGCGATTGAGGAGACAGTGAGATCTGCTGGTGAAAAGGGTATTTATTTTCTTTGCACCTTCACTACCATTTATTATTCCTTTTTCAGTTATAGTAAAAGTCGTACTGGTCGTGTAGGCATTCAACACCAAACATTTCAGTAGTGAGTGTAATTTTTTTTAGAATTTTATTAAAGCACATTTAAATGACAATTATTCACTATATTTGGATCCTGTTACAACCATATTCCTTTGAAAGGTCATTATTTAACACCCCAAGAAGTACATATGGTAAAATCAATGTTCAAGTACGTTAGTATATTTGGACAAGATCAAGCTAAAGGTGTTGTCAATTTATATCTGTCACAGAATAAGGTGAGAAATAACTTGGTTTTGCCTTAGATCTATTTTTGACCATTATTTGTTGTGCATGCTTACAATGTTACCTGGGGTGAATAATTGTTTCTCCAGGTAAGCGACTGTACAAGCATGTATCTCGTCGGAATCTACATGCGACGAGAGTCACGAAAAGCATGAGTATTTTACCCTGATTATTATTCACTCTCTTATGGATTTAAGGTTGATTCTATTTCAAACTGACA